>PVJN01010870.1:0-26147 GCA_004026805.1 Lasiurus borealis
TTTTTTTTTTTTTTAATATATTTTGATTTTTTACAGAGAGGAAGGGAGAGAGATAGAAAGTCAGAAACATCGATGAGAGAGAGACATCGATCAGCCACCTCCTGCATACCCAACAGTGGAGATGTGCCCGCAAGCAAGGTACATGCCCCCGAGCAGAATCGAACCTGGGACCTTTCAGTACGCAAGCTGACGCTCTGTCCACTGAGCCAAACTGGTCTCAGTGAGGAGCCAAGCTTTAAACCTAAGGATAAATCTATGCTGCAGAGCTCATACTCCTTCTGATGCCACACTCTCTGCCACTGCTCTCTTATCCTAAAAGGCATTTGTAGTTTGATGAATAACAGAAAGTTTTCTGAGCACATAGAAACCAAAGGCAATACTCTTGAGGGGTGAGGAGGAAATAAGAGACTTGAAGATAAACTGGGAGAGTACATGATGTGAGCACCTAGCAAAGACGTTCATCATATGCTGATATTGATGGACCACAAGGAGGAGAAATAGGGAAGGCAGAGGATGGATAGATACAAAATTGGCCAAGTAGAAAGCTTTTCCTTTCCTTTGAATGAAATTATAGGGGTCTATTAGAGTCATAATTTCAAAGAAACGGAAGGAAGCACATACAACTGAGGTTGTGCCAGAGGTAAGATTCCCACAGGAATGCAAAGGAAAATTCCATTAAGATATGGGAAGTGGAGGTATGGTCTCCAAAACTCCCCAAATAAAGCACATCCTTACTCCTTTAGTTATCACACAAGGAAGGCAAGGCGCTTCAAAGATTTGGGATTTCCAAGGTTAGGACCTAATATTCTCTACAATTGTTTGTTTTGTCATTTATCTGACATAGGCATATATTTCTTTAAAAATATATCTTAGATTTGCTTATTTTGCTTTGTCATTTATTTCTGTTAAACTTATAAAAGTGGTCCTGTGTCAAGGTGCTTAGCAGAGGAAAAGTGATTGTCTGCTTCCTCATTTTTCTCAAGAAAACTATAGATTATAGGAGGCTATTCATCAACAGTACAATCTTAGTTTTCACCATCATCTTGTAATAACTTTCCCTTTTTATCTCATGACATTACTGAAGGGATTTCAGGGCACTCATCGTTGCTTTGAAAATATTTTCTCTTTTAAGAAAAAGATAGACATTTGACATTAGGATAAACCTTAAATATGTTGAGGTAGTAGATTTTGATCACACAGCTTCTCCAGGGGAGAACTTTTACTAAATAGCATAGCCATGGAAAGAGGTAGTCAAGCATGAAAACATTGGTGATATGAAATAGTAGGCCAAATAAAAGTTTTTTAGCATCACATTTCTTAAGGTATCTTAACATGCCTGAACCATGCCATCTTATCAAAGTAAGAACTAGAGAACTAGCTAAAGTTCTAGGGTGAAATTTTCTCTGGTTCCATTCCTTTGCAGATTGGTAGAAAAACATGTATATTTTTCATATATATATGTATTTCATGGTCTCTTATTATAAAAAGCCAAGTATTATTTTCACCTTTTAGAAGTAAAAAACAAATAGCCATCAAACTAACTGTGATAATAGTAGTATCAAGAGGACACAAAGTCACTATCCAAAGAGAGCAGTTTTGTAAATTTCCTGCAGGGCTGTTTGCATGTCTTTGGAACCTTTTTCAAGCTGCTTATTTTTCCCTGAGACTATTGCCCTTTAGAGAAACATGTTCTAGAAAATGAGCCATGGCTCTTCCTTCTTCTAAGTCTGTTCTTCCTCAGAAATGGGAAAGGAATGATTCTCGTCATCCTAAAAGTAAAAATCCGCTTGCTAGAAAATGACCAGCTAACTCTTTACACTGTAGATGGGATATAAAATGACTTCAAATTTTCCAAACTCGATCTGCATGGTTTTGCATAGTCATCATTTGTAGATAAACTCCTCAGTGACATGGCAGTAGCCTCTCCCTTCTAATTTGGGTCTGGGTCCCACGTTTTGAGTATAATTTTTTCTTTTAGGGAAGATGTACCACAAGATTATTTTTATACTTATAATATATCTAAGGATACTCACAGATTTCCGGTATGCATTTCCTGTTCTAGATAGAGGCTGTTAATTACTCCCTGTTTTGAAATAGGTTCTTTGTGCCTCTCTTTTAAAAGAATCATTGAACTTGTGCATTAAACTGCACAGCCTCATTTTCAGCAATTATTTAGACAGATGTTAGTTTTATTGGTTCCTGGCTCAACATTATTTCTTATTTCCATATCTATCTCTCATTCTTGGATTCATGTTTCATTCACTAAAGTATGTTTACAATTTTTTTTTGCATACTTGAAAAGTTGAAATTGGTTAGTTTATGGGTAATATCTAAAATAGGTCTCTGAATAGGTATTCCATGAAGTACACTTTGGAAGACAATGTTATATATTTACTACAGTTATGTTGGCTTTAAGGATTCCATTTCTGAAGCCAAACTTGATTTCATTGTTAAGATTAAACTTCCTCATGAGCAAAGAACCATCATAAATCTTGTTTTAATTGGGCCACACACAAAGAATTACCAGGAATACATATTTCCCTTATTTTAACATAGGACATTTCAGTTATACTTTCTCCCCTGTTCTGCAGTGCTGAGTTACAGATCAGTAAACACAAATAGGAAATGAAACATTTCACCTAAGATCTTAAAGATAAAACTCAGAAAGTAAGTAAAGCTGTAGGTTTATTAATGTCTCTTCTTTTCTATTCTTTCTACCCCTATAAGAGGTAAACTGAATCATAGTTATATTCATAGGGCAAGCAAACATACCCCCTGCTTATATGGCCAAAATTAACTTTTGTTATCATCTTATAGAAAATCAGAAAGTGAGATTTGCCTAAAAATAAACATTAAGGTAAGGAGTGAGGGAAGAACCCTAGGCCAGAATAGTAACACTATTTTGAATGAAGACTTCCTAAATAAAAGCTTTTCATTTACACCCAGACATTTCCACTCCTCCCACCACACTCACCCCAGTTATTAGTCTTCACAATTCATTGCCAGGGATCCCAACCTGCACTGTGAAGGTTTTAAAGAAACCAAAAAGACAACTCTGAAAATATAGAGGCAAATTTAAAAGACAAATCTCTTGTTGAAGATTGGTTATATTCGATTTTGCTGGATATGGAAAATGAGTATCATAGCCTTCCCCTTCGTATCCTGAATTAGCCCTGTCATGGCCACCGGAATTCCTACTTGCGAATTTGAAACAAGATTGGATTTCAGTCTGTACAATGAACACATGGTAGAGATTCAAGTGGCTTCTAAGCCTTTTGATGTTCATTAAGAGGAAAGAGTGGGGAGCTGTTTCCTGGAAGAGTATGGGGCTCCAGGGAGCATTAAAGAAAGAAACAATAGCAAAGGAAATGTCAGTCTTTTGCACTCATTATATTTCTCTGAACAATGAATCTCGTGAGTTTTGGGGCTTTGAATGGACATGTTTCAAGTTCCAGGCCTGTTCTCACCACTGTCTTGGCGACCACACATAATACTTCTAAAATTTAGATTTACTCTTAAAAAAAAAAACAGCCAACATCAGACCCACTTCCCCTTGTCACCTGATGGGCATCCTGGATTGTTGTGATCACAGATGATGTGAAAAGCATTTTGAAACATTTGCAGTTAGGAGATTTATTAAAAGGCATGATTGTATCAAGTCTTAGTTTTTGCCCTCTCCAATTACTCACATGTATTTATGCTTCTTATGAATTGAAAATAGTAGGAAAGTATATACAAGAAAATAGCAAACCTCTACATTCACATCACTGGAAATAGCTTCTATATATCTTTCAATGTGTATGTTTTTAAAATTGTTGACATTATTACAGATGCCCCCATTTCCAACCCCCCATTGCCCACCTCCATTAATGTAGTCCTCCCCCACTCCTGCCTTCACTACATCTTTACAGTCATATAGATATTTTAAATATATTTTTATTGATTTCAGAGAGGAAGGAAGAAGGAGAGAGAGACAGAAACATCAATGATGAGAGAGAATCATTGATCTGCTACCTCCTGCAAGCCCCCTACTGGGAATGGAGCCCACAACCCCAGGCATGTGCCCTTGACTGAAATCGAGTCTGGGACCTTTCAGTTTGCAGGCTCTATCCACTGAGCAAAACTGGCCAGGGTGTGTGTGTGTGTGTGTGTGTGTGTGTGTGTGAGAGAGAGAGAGAAAGAGAGAGAGAGAGAGAGAGAGAGAGAGAGAGAGAGAGAGTAAGAATTTAAGGGCTTTGTAATTTATAACAAATGGGAATTGATTTTTTAAAATTAAGTGTAGCTATTCAAATAGAATTCTATCATGGATTTTATTTCCCACAAAATTTTCTATTTTTGCCAAATGACTACCCTAGTTTCATTTTCCCTGACCATAGGGCACAGTAATACCTCACAGCTTTTTAAATAAATTTGATATGACATGATTCAAACATTTTACTTGATTACCCAGCACATATCATCCAAATCCTTGGATTGTTCCATCGTCACAGAAAGAAAAGTCAGTAGTCTGGACAATGCCTTACTCAGAAATTCATACATGAACTGTTCAACTGCGAAGGTCCCAGTCAGGGACTAATCTGTTCATAAGCTCTTTACCTTTGGACTTTTAATGATCAATATGATAAAACAGCAAATAATAAGCTAGCAATGATCTACCACCTATAATTTTTGAAGAACTGTGTTAGAAACAGAAGGTACAGCCATGGTTCCTATAACCATAAAGGGGTGACTCCTCACCCCTGTTATGTTTGCAAAGAGGTCCCTTAGCAGAATTATGTCATACCCGGCCTCCATCGTGATGATATAAGTTAAACCATTCAGGAATGAGAGTTATTTAAATTTCAGCTGTTTCCAGAGCTGGTTCCTTTCTGTATTTGGAGTTGGATGGAGTTTTCTAATTTCACCTCCTCTTTTCCTAGTAATTATCAATCCCTTAAGAAGGATAGAACCAAAACCGGTTTGGCTCAGTGGATAGAGCATTGGGCTGTGGACTGAGGGGTCCCAGGTTCGATTCCGGTCAAAGGCATGTATCTTGGTTGCGGGCACATCCACAGTGGGGGGTGTGCAGGAGGCAGCTGGTTGATGTCTCTCTCTCATCTATGTTTCTAACTCTCTATCCTTCTCCCTTCCTCTCTGTAAAAAATCAATAAAATATATTAAAAAAAAAGAAAGATTGAAATAAAGGCAGGAGAAAGCTTTTGTTAATTGAGTGAGGCACTCAATAATACCCTATATTAGAATGTGTTTAGCACTTCAATCATGTCAGCTTATTTAATCTCTACATCTAGTTACTGACATTAGTATTTTTGGTTAATAAGCTTTTTGTTTTTAAAATCCCATTCTCTCCTTTTTCCTGAGCACAGGGTCTCCCTGGTTAAGATGACATTTCTCAGTTTCCAGAAGATCAAAACCCCCGTGTGTGCGACTGAAAGAATATGACTCAGCTTGGTCATCTGCTTTGCACCCTGTGTGTAGGCTGGCTGGATTGGCTGAGAACCAGGCTGCCCTGGTAAATGTGGGAGAGGCCTAGGAGATGGCTTAGAGGCACAGAACCGCTCACCAAGATTAGAACACCTTCTAAAACTGTTTCATGAGGAGAGATACACACCTCTCATCTAAGTCACTGTCCTTATTTTTAAAAAAAATTATTGATTTTTTACAGAGAGGAAGGGAGAGGGATAGAGAGTTAGAAACAGATAAGAGAAGACATCAATCAGCTGCCTCCTGCACACCCCCTACTGGGGATGTGCCCGCAACCAGGATACATGTCCTTGATTGGAATCGAACCTGGGACCTTTCAGTCCTCAGGCAAAAGCTCTATCCACTGAGCCAAACCGGTTTCAGTGTCACTGTCCTTTTTAAAGCATTGTATGTTGAGTTCTTTCTGCAGCTTACTCCTTACCTCAACTAACAAATTATTGACCTCATTGTACAAATTAAGAAAAGTGAGGTGTGTGGGAGTAAGTCAGTGAGGTACAGGGGTTTTTCCAGTTTCCCTGCCTTACTCAGCAGAACACATTTCCTTTGAAACTCAGTGAGCCCCTCTACAACGGGGACAGAGTAATTCTCCAAGCTGAGCAGGCTCAGGACCAGAGAATGCTGAACTCCTCTCAGACGCAAGTCAAAACTCCAACCTCCCCATTTCTGGGTCACAAATAACAATTCTCTCCAAGAGGTTTGCTTTCCCAGAACAGCCTGTCCTCATTGCAATAAATTTTGTAAAAAGCTTTCCGAGTTGTAGGTTCTGTGGCATCATCACCCCAACTTCCCTCAACACCTCTGACAAATGGCAGCGGGGGAAAGGACTCTTCCCATGGGAGCTACTCATGTGTCCCTGCCCCTTAAGGAGTATATTATTCCTGACAAAAACGAACCTATCATCTTGTCCTACAAAGGCCAAATAAATGTAATTAACACCAAATCTGTGCTCCGCTGACCAAATAGCACGGCCTTCAAAAGATAATCTTTGTGAAACAAATGACTGGGCCTCCTCCGTAAGTCCATCGGGCAGAAACCTTGAGAGTAAATCAAGACAAAAAGGGAAACCATCTGGAAGAAATCAAACCGGCGAAGCAGGTGCGTTGGCTTGTGTTGGGGAAGATGAAACACAGCACGAGGCACTGCACATTTACACAAAAGCAAGATCTCTAACCTTTGTCAGGCTTTGAACCGAGCTAAATGCATGACTTATTTAAGAAGAGCTGGTAGCTGGGAACTACTTGAACTAAGAGTGTCAAGACCAATTCTGAAGATGTTTTCTTAGCCTGTTTTTATGCGCCGCGAGGAGTGCCAAACAGCAGAGGCAGATGCTTCTCCGTCGAAGTGTGATTTTAAGTGATAGGAGAGATGGCGTGATGGACTGTTTTCCCAGAGTAGAAGGAAGAAGAAATTTTTGCAACAACAACAAAAAAATGAAATATAATGTCTCTGTTGTGTTGTTTAGCTATAAAACAGAACTTCAACAGGCTGTGCCCCGATAGGATGGAAACCATACCGGACCAAATGGCTCTAAATGACTACAACACACATCTGTGGATGCTTAAAAGGGACGAAAGCTCAAAAATTGAACCCCAGCACCACCTGGAATACATACCATAGGCAACATAATCTTGTGTTCAGCAACACAGAAAATGCTGCCTTGCTCTTGGAGAGGTGGATTTAGACATCACAGACAGCTCCAGCTTGGCAGGGTTCATTAGGCCAAAAGTAATTGCCTCCTTCAGTTTGGGCCTCTGAGAATGCTTCAGAAGTTGTAGTCCAAGAAAGCGCGTACACACACACACACACACACACACACACACACACACAGTAGTGCCAGGAGTCTGATTTCTAGTAACTTCTGGCTAAGATCCCCAGAATCAGCCTCCCCTGATTTCTCACACCAAAAGATAAAAACTGAGGAAAAACACCAAACACTTGAATTTGCAGAACCTTGGGTCTTCTTACATCCAACTGCAAGATGGGTAGAATTGGATTGAAAAATGCAACTGAGACCCACTCGTGCCAAAGCTTTGCAATAGAACGATCTGCCCAGCTGGAAGAAGGCAGAGAAACCTCCAAACCATTTCTCCTTCTCCTCAAAAGCACCAGAACCATACCAGCAAGGAAACTGAGCCTCTGTCCCTCTCCTGCACAGGTTCCTGCCCCACTGAGTGGTCCAAGATCCTTCTGTGCCCACTCAACCCTCCTCACGTACGCTCACTACTACAAACACAGCTCTTTCTATGGAGAGAATGGTACTCCCGGAAAACAGAGGATCATGGAGGGTTGCCAGATTTAGCAACTACAAACACAGGATGCCCTGTTAAATTTAGGTTTTATGTAAACTACAGAAGTTGTTTTATCATAATTATGCTCCAAGAAGGGGGGCTACAAATTATTTTTTAGTGTAGATATATCCTGAATATATATGGGACGTATTTGACACTGAAAAATTATTTGTTGTTTATCTGAAATTCTAACTCAATGGGTCATTCTGTACTTAATCTGGTAGCTCACAGAAGGGGAGAAAGAGATAATAGCATTACCACATTGCATCCTGGAGATGCAGACCCTACAAATAAGAGTGTGGTAGGTTGAACAAAGACAGAAGATGCCCTTGCAATAACACTGACTGGATGTTAAAAATTTACATTTATTAAATTTGCTCAGAACATATGAATTTGGGGAGGATAATATCTCAAATCATCCTGGCACAAACAGTATCTCTACAAGGGAGATTGACTCTTGAAGATGAAGAATGAGGCTAGAATGTATATTTATTCATCTGCCTTCTAGCTTATTGATAGTCAGATTCCAACAGAATGTCGTGAAGGAAATCCATACATCCATCAGTAGACAAACATTGAGTCTAGAGCTTGTTTCATTAAGAATAAAGAAAGTAGGAGGTGGGGAGGAAATAAGGGAAAATAGATTTCAAAATATGGAAAAGTAACTACTATCTCAAGAACATTTTACTGCTTGAAATAACCTATTGTATCAAAAGGATATGGACTCCATGAAATAGGAGCAGAAAGTCATACAATTGAGAACGAATGTCTGCCAGATAATAAAATTTTAGAAATTTAGAATTAAATATAGTAGGAGTATTAGAATTTTTAGGAGTTAATGAAGGAATAATGTATAATGTTGAATCAGAGTTTAAATATGAGATGCTCTCTCAGAACTCATAAGAAAAGTCAAGCCCAGTGAGTGTGGCTCAGTGGCTGAGTATCGATCTATGAACCAAGAGGTCACAGTTTGATTTCCAGTCAGATCACATGTCTGGTTTCAGGTTCTATCCCAACACATCTTTTATCTTCACTGCCCTTTCCTGATGACTCCAGCTCTCAGTGACCTTCACAACTATATAAACTTAGTCATATTTCCTAGTACACACTTTATAAAACTGTGTTATTTATTACTGTGTGCGTATTTGCCCTAAGTAAGCTTTAATTTCCTGTGGATGGTGTAGAAAGAAGAGAGAGCGATTTGGAAAGAATACTCAACAATGTGCAAAATGCTCATGGTGTTGAAACAAAAAAATAGGACATTAAATTGAATATATAATATTGACTCAATTATGGGAAACTGCATAAAGCACAGGAAAAACAAACCTAGGAGTTGGCAGTGGTTATTGCTTAGCGGTCATATTATGAGGACTTTTTATGACTTCTTCATATTTGTCTACATTTCCCATGAGCTCTATTTATTCTATAATAAGTCAAAGTATGCTCCATAAAGAAAAAGAATTGTGATACAAAATGGCACATTTAGAAGAATCAAACTTTTCAGAAAACATGTATTATAAAAATGTAAGAGAATGGTGAATCAAAAATGTCAGTAGTATACACCAAAGAAGGTGTATGAATGGCAAGCAGGAGGATAAAAAAAGCACACCTTGCTGAATGTCATTATTTATCAAGGAAATGCTAATTAAAGGCCAATGAAATATCACTGCATACATCAGAATGTGACTAAATTAAAAAGTCTGACAATACCAAGTAAAGACCAATATGTGTGTCTGCATTCAATATTGATAGTAATGCCTATTAAGCATAAAAAATTGGAAGTAACCTGCCTACTTAATCCTCTAGGAATTCTTGAGAAATTATTATATCACTTCAAAACAGAGTAATTTACAGACAACAAGAAATGCTTTTTTAAAAGTACGTTTTTATTAATTTCAGAGAGGAAGGGAGAGGGAAAGAGAGAGATAGAAACATCAATAATGAGGGAGAATCTTTGATTGGCTGCCTCCTGCATGCCTTACACCGAAGAGAGAGTCTGCATCCCAGGTATGTGCCCTGATTGGGAATTGAACAGTGACCTTCTGGTTCATAGGTCAACACTAAACCACTGAACAACACTGGCCAGACAACAAGTGATGTTTCGAGAGAATTTTAAATGACAGGTTAAAGCTTAAATATAATAGTGAGAAAATATGTCAAATATCAACAATAGTTACTCTGAGGTATTGGTAGGAGATAGCTCACTTTTTTCTTTATGCTTTTCCAAATGTTAGCATATATTACATTAGAAGAAAAAACAGGTAAGCTTATTTTACGTAATAACTTGTTCCTGGAAAACAAATACAATTCCTTCAGCAAGGGAGTTTGTTCTTTATGAACCAGTGACCCTTGCTGCTGCTGTGTGAATGATGTGTGTTTCTGGGCAGTAACTTTTCTTAATATATATTGTATCTTGGACTAATTATTGGTCAATTTGATATTCTATATAGGTGTGGTACTTAAAATGTGGTGTATAGTATCTCGGGAAGCGCCTGGATTCAACATTGCTTTCACAATAATACTAAAACATTATTTGCCTTTTTCATTTTGTTGTCATTTGCAATGGTGGCTAAAACTTCTGATGTCTTTCTATGAAACAGGTAGTGCCTCTATGTATTCACTGTAAAAAAAAAAGAATTAAAAATATAAACTTCAAAATGTCCTGGAGGAAGCAGTAAAAATTACTTTATTAAATCACAGTCCTTGAGTACATGTGTTCTTAATATTCTCTGTGACACAAAGGAAAGAAGCCGAAAGCATACCAAGTATGATCATTGTCTTGAAGACAAGAACTTGAATTCTGATCTGAACTGTCACTTTTTCATGAAACACCATTTTTACTTGAAAGAATGACTGACAGACGCTGTGGTTATTCAGCTCTGGGTATTGGACATTTGCTTGAAAATGATCATGGTGAGCTTCTTACGCCAAGGAAAACAATGGGCAGTGTTTATTGTCTTTGATAAAATCAGGTTTCTAGTGAAAATTAGACTTGGAAAACTAGTACCTATTAGCATGAGTTTAACAGCTTCCCAATACTAAAAGACTTCACTTTTCTGGTAAAATTAATTTAGAATTATTAAATGTCATCTCTTTATGTTCCATGATGAAATATGTTGACATTTGGAAGAGGTACATAACTCATCAGACCAATATTTTCTAAACAATCAGTGCACGACATTACAAAGTTGTATGTGGGTAAAGGATCTATTCAATGTGCAAGATGGGTCAATGGCCTTTAATGTAATGAAGTAGCAAGTTCACTGATAGTTTTCAGATTCCGTATTGCAACTAACTTTTTAAAAAGCTATTATTATTAAATTTCCCGTTTTAACCACATTTGAACATGAGGTGGATTTTCTTTAATATTCCAGCCAGAATAACATATTACAACAGGTTGAATACTGAAGCAGAATAATAATCCAATTAAGTTATTCTCAATAAATCCCTGAATTTGATTTATGAAGCCTTGAATATAGAAGTCCCTCAGTAACTATTTAGATAAATGGAGATTACCATCAATATTCAATAAAACAAGGAAAACTGCCTTTCCTTAAAAAATTGTCTTAATAACATTTCCTTTATTATCTTACATATTGGAGAGAAAAATATTAATGGTAGCTCTTTGTATTTTGGAAATCATCCTAGCATTACTGAGCACAATACCAAAAATACATTACTTCAATTTCTTAATTAGAGTTGTGCTTAGCAGCAGATAATATATAAGTAAATATACAATGTAGATTTATTTTTTACATAAAATAAAAAATAACCTTCTAGGGCAGTGGTTCTCAACCTTCCTAAGGCCGCGACCCTTGCATACAGTTCCTCATGTGGTGGTGACCCCCAACCATGAAATTTTGCTACTGTTATGCATCGTGATGTAAATATCTGCATTTTCCGATGGTCTTAGGCGACCCCTGTGAAAAGGTCATACGATCCCCAAAGGGGTCGCGACCCACAGGTTGAGAAACGCTGCTCTAGTGCTAGTGAAATGGTCCCACAATGTGTTCAGTGTCCTAGTCTTGCCATACCTTTTTTGCCTTGCCATACTAGTATATGATTTTAATATTTATGTTCACCAAATGGCCACTCTACTGTCCATACTCCAGGCAGGAAGAAGGAGGTAAGGGGACTAGAGGCATCAGCTGCTGCTAATCAGCTTTGCATCTCATTGGCCAGGATTGTGTGACTGACCACTCCTAGCTGAATGAGATGCTAAGCAATGGCATGTTAAATCTTTCTGTCCTATGTTGGTGGTGGGCAAAGGAGAAATGGGTTTGAAATACACATTGGATCAGCCGGTCCAAGTGTCTGCTGTATCCTACCCAAGAAAAGAGTCATATGCAAATTGACCATACCTCCGCTACACTCACAAGCCAGGCCCACCATCCATGCTCACCACTAAGATGTTGGTGAATTTGCATATCCTGGTGCAGAGCAAAGACTAAAGACAGTATAGAAGAAAGGCACGTGCTGCAGAAGGGAGGGACACTGTGAGAAGCAAGCGAGTGGAGTGGTGAAGAGGGAGAGAAGCAGACAGGGCTGCTAAGAAGGGAGGGAAGGTGGCAGGACAGTGGAGAAGGGAGGGAAGCTGGCGGGGCAGCAGAGACCACAGCAGGAAGCTCTATTGCAGGAATCTTCCTGCAACGGGCCTCTAGTGTAGTAATAAAGCTCTCTTTAGTGGAAAAAATTGAAGTAGGTATATAATATTTCTTCCTGGGTGAAGTGAATAACAATAGCATTGACAAGATAGCCAAGGTGTTATTAACTATACAAATATGCTCTATATATTATTTTAAAATATATTTTGATTGATGAGAGAGAGAGAGAGAGAGAGAGAAAGAGAGAGAGAGAGAGAGAGAGAGAGATTAATGATGAGAATTATTGTTTGGCTGCCTCCTGCATGCCTTGATCCCCAACCTTGACCAGGAATCGAACCATGACCTCCTAGTTCATAGGTCGATGCTCAATCACTGAGCCATGCAAGTCTGCATACTCTGTATATTCTTAAAAACAAAGAAAATAAAAGAGTCATTCTTTAATTTTATCCATAGGGGAAAAAAAAACAATGATTTAGCACCAACAACCTAATCACAGAATAGCAAACTTAGCAGCTATTAAGCTTCTTCATTTATGTGGCTCACAACATATACTAGTAAAGAAGATAAAAGAAGGGAAGACTCAATGATGGTGACTGGGAATAATAGCACATGATTATAATCAGTAAGGAAGGCTTCATTTCTTTCGCATTCACTGTTTATTGAGCACAACTATGTAGCTGGCTCTTTCTGACAGGGACAAAAAAATGAGTAAGGCATAGTACTCACCTCAAGAAACTCAACACCCCCAGGGAAATCTGCTCTGAGGTTTTTCCCATTACTTCATTTACAGGAGGTTTGATGAGCCAATTCATATAAAACTATATAAAAAATGGTTCTGACAGCAAGACCTCTAGCTTTATTTTATATACTTCTCAAGCTATGAAATCCATTTTGCTCTACAGTTGGGTACTACATACATAGTAAATGACTCACTCTTATTGGATACGAGCCTGGGGATAATATCCTTGAAGCCAAAGTTTTAGAAATTATTTTTAAGTAGGAGAGGGAGAGGAAAGCCATATATCTTTGCCTAGAATGGGTTAATTAACTGATCCTGTACCAGGAAGTGTAATTTGAGGAGTAAGTGTTAGACTGGAAGTTTCTTTTAACTTAATGACTAAATTTTATCTTCTTTCCAGAAGAAGATAGGAATACCTAGATAAAATTTACTATTTCAGGGTAAAAATTGGATACTTTTTGAGCTTTCCAAAATTTCAGTAGTAGAAATAATTGTATATATAATGCTTCTTCATGTAATATGTTTTTTAATCTGGTTTAAAATTTTGTTACTTTAGGTTGAAATGTATTTAAAGCTGCTGTTAAATTTCTTTTTAAAAAGTTTTTATTGATTTTATTCATTTTTTAATTTAATAAATCTTTACTGTTCAGATTATTACAATTGTTCCTCTTTTTTCCCCCAATAGCGCCCCTCCACCCAGTTCCCACCCTACCTCTGCCCCATTGTCCTAATCCATAGGTGTATGATTTTTGTCTAGTCTCTCCCCCTCACCCCCCTTACCCTTGTCCCCCTGAGAATTGTCAGTCCACTCCCTTTCTTTGCCCCTGATTCTATTATATTCACCAGTTTATTCTGTTCATCAGATTTTTTATTCACTTGATTTTTAGATTCACTTGTTGATAGATATGTATTTGTTGTTCATAATTTTTATCTTTACCTTTTTCTTCTTCTCCCTCTTCTTAAAGAATACCTTTCAGCTTTTCATATACTACTGGTTTGGTGGTGATGAACTCCTTTAGTTTTTTCTTATCTTTGAGGATCTTTATCTGACCTTCAATTCTTTTCTGGGTAGAGTAATCTTGGTTGTAGGTTCTTGCTATTCATCACTTTGAATATCTCTTGCCACTGCTGTCTGGCCTGCATCGTTTCTGTTGAGAAATCAGCTGACAATTGAATGGGTTCTCCCTTGTAGATAATTAACTGTTTTTCTCTTG
The DNA here is from genome assembly GCA_004026805.1 of Lasiurus borealis. NCBI lineage: Eukaryota > Metazoa > Chordata > Mammalia > Chiroptera > Vespertilionidae > Lasiurus > Lasiurus borealis. Next base: position 14,327 of record PVJN01010870.1, read on the forward strand.
CTGCTTTTAATATTTTCTCTGTCTTTTGCTCTTGATATTTTAATTATGATGTGTCTTGGTGTGGTCCTCTTTGGATTTTTTTTGTTTGGGGTTCTGTGTGCTTCCTGGACCTGTAAGTCTATTTCTTTCACCAGGCGGGGGAAGTTTTCAGTCATGATTTCTTCAAATAGGTTTTGAGTATCTTGCTCTCTCTCTTCTTCTGGTACCCCCATAATTCTGATGTTGGTATGCTTCAAGTTGTCCCAGAGGCTCCTTACATTATCTTCATACTTTTGGATTCTTTTTTCTTTCTTTTTTTTTTTGTCCAGTTGAGTGTTTTCTGCTTCTTTGTATTTCAAATATTTGACTTGATTCTTGTGTTCCTTTAGTCTGCTGTTAGTTATCTGTATAATACTTTTCTTCAGTCAGTGTATGTTTAATTTCTAGTTTGTCCTTTTTCATATTCTCAGGGGCCTTGCTAAATATATCAGCCTTTTCTAGGAAATTCTTGAAAAACCTTATAACTGTGGTTTTGAACTCTATATCCAGTTGCTTGCTTTCCTCCATTTCTTTACTTTGTGATCTGTTTCTTTGTCTCCACATTTTCACTGTTTCCCTGAGTTGGTAGAGTAGCTTTGTGTGGTAAGTGTCCTATTAGGGCCCAGTGGCTCTGCCTTCCCAGTTACCTGAGGTAGACACTCTTGGTGCACCCCTTTGTGGACTATGTGCACAGCCTTGTTGTAGTTAAGTCTTGATTGTTGTTGGTATCACTGGGAGGAATTGACCTCCAGCCCGACTGGCTGTGAGGATCAGCTCTGTCTATGCTGGGAGAACTTCTGTGCTGGAGACACCCTTATGAGACAAGACTTGCAAAATTGCAAAAGCCTCTGTGCTCAGCTTGGATGAGGTGGAGTCTCAGGGCAGAGCAGACAGCCTTGGCTTCCTTTCAGCCCTGACCTATGAGGCCCCTAGGTCTCAGTGTCCCTTAGTAATCACTGCAAACACCTCTGAGAGAAAGCCATCCTCAACTTTTGCCCGCTGCCAGACAATCCAGTTTTTTCCACAAATGAGTATGGGTTCCCAGAAACTCTCTCAGAACTGGCGTTCAAAGCAGTCAGGAGCTTCTTTCTCCTTCCCACTTTAGAAAGCCAGTCTCGCACTCAACTGCTGGTGCATTCAGCAGGCAGTCCTCTTTGTGCACATGCATCTCCGAACCTCTGCCTTCCACAGCTGCCCTAAATCTCAGTGTGCTTTCTCTTTTCCTAAAAGTCCAGATTCCACTCTCCCTCGCCCCACAAATGAGTCTGGTTTCCCAGAGTCTCACCTGAGACTGGAGTTCAGTGCAGTCAGGAGCTTCTGTCTCTCTCCCACTTTAGAAAGCCAGCGACACACTCAGCAGCCTGTGTACTTAGCTGCCCATCCTTTCTGCATATCTCTGTACCTCAGCCTTTTGTAGCTCCTCTAAGTCTCAATGTGCTTTCCTCTTTCCTAGTTGTAGAATTTCCACTCAGCCAGCTTTACTGTGGTTCTGGATGGTGTCCATCTTGTTTTTAAGTTGTAGTTTTGATATTGTTGTGCGAAGCAGCAGTTTAGGTGTTTTCCTATGTCGCCATTTTGGTTTCTCCAGTTTTTGTTGATTTTTTTGCTGTTAAATATCTTGAGAAGTTATTCTGGTTTTCAGTCTGCTGGTAGTCCCAAATAAGACCAAATGCCTACTCAGATGTTTTAACATTTTACAAAGATTAAATATGCCCAAACCATAACATTTTTGTGGATTTGAAATGCTAAATTCTGCTTTAACCCTACTTCCAGATTTTTAATTTGGGGAGAAAGAAAAATATTTCCAGGTTTATGTGCCCTTAAGGGATGTCAGACACTAGATTTGCTTTAGCCATTCCTTCATTTAAGCATCCAGCTCTTTCAACCCAAAGGTTTCCCTAATTCACCAATTCTGCTTTTCTGTAACTTCAGACCCAAGGTTTTAGCATTCAGTCCTTTAACAAGTTATAATATTGAATATGATTACATATATAAGCCTATTTATTATGAAAATGTTGTGGTTGTTTTGGCAAAATGGGGAGAGCAGTTTAATATTTTATTAGAGGAACTTTATGAATGTCATCAATTCTTTGCTTAGTTTTAAGTCTCAGCTAATATGATTTCTAGTTTGGGATTCTATTACTCTAGTGACACAATTACTTTTCCACCTGAAACTTTATTTCCTTCATTTTTTATTTGTTAATTTCATTAAATTCCATTCCTCTATGATAAAATTTAAACTTCAATTATTAAAAATCATCTTGTTTGTGTGTAAAAGTCAAAGTATTTTAATATAGATATCCAATGATAGTATAATGAATAGTTTTTTAATGTAAGGCAAAAAAGAAGGGGAGAAAAATATAGGCCTAGAGTATTCTGCCATCAACCAATTGTTACTCTCCCTTTAACTCCCTTTGTTTTTTTATACAAAATTGTTAGGAGAGTGAAGCAAAAAAAATATAAGGTTTTACTTATTTCTAAAAATTTCATAAATCTCATATCTATTAGAGAACAGGGCATAATCTTTTTAGTGTTTATATATCTTTAAATCTCATGCTCACATATCACATACACTATTAGATTGTTATTTATCTCCTCTTTAGACATATCTTCTAGGCAGATTTAGTATGTGAACCAGAACAGATTATTTAATGAAAAATGCTTCTATTGAGCCGTAACTAGATCTGTTCTTCCAAATCTCATCTACTATTTTTTTTTTTTTGGTAAAATATATGGTCTATTAAATCTAAATTCAAATACTTAATACTTATTATAATAGTTCAGCTGGTCATAAGATTAAAAGGAAGTTACACACTACAGATGGGAAAGCAAATGTATAAATTCTGCAAAAATTAAACAATGACACTACCCTTCTTCATGAGCTTCATATCAAAACACAGTTCTATCCAGGACCCTGCTGCTGGAGGCAACATCTGTTCTGTATTTATTTTACTATTACCAGTCCTTTTAGGTTTCCTGAAACCCTCTTCTAAAGATAAACTCCATTTCATAGGACTCTAATTTTCAGCACTATAAAATAAGGCTTCCTTTGTTGAATTCATAGTCAACAGTGATTGGATTATGGAAGTATGTTTTAAATGAAAAACTTCATGGGAGATATTTTTTATATTATTATTTATTTCAGAACATAACAGTGGGAACTATATAAGCATTTCCCCCTTCATTGCTGTTCACAAAGGAATCATGTTGGTTTTATCACTTCCATAATGCTTTATTAATTTTTCTACTGGCTTTCCTGAATTTCAGAGTAACAATAGTTCTCACTAAAAACCCTCTCAGATGAATAGACTTTGTGACTGCCCTCTGGGACATTAAAAAAATATTTAATAACTCATGCAACACACACACACACTCATCTACAAATATAACATACAGCTGTCTTTCCATTGCTTTCACAATCCTTTTCATTTGTTAATATTACTCTATTCCTTCCATTCATATTTTCAATGTACATTTATGGAGCAACTTTTATAGACTGGGCACTATGCTGTGTATTGTAGACATGATGGTAAATATCACATGCTCTTTGTCCTGAGGCAGAGTGCAAACTAGTGGCTAAGGCGAACATATATACAACTCAGTATTATAATGCATTGTGATTAGGTGCCCTAAGGGAAGTAAGTGCAAAGTGCAAAGACAAATCACAGGTGGAAGATAGCTAGAAAAAATATTGAAAAATGGACAATAAGCTGAAGCCGATTTGGCTCAGTGGATAGAGTGTCGACCTGTGGACTGAAAGGTCCCAGGTTCGATTCTGGTCAAGGGCACATACCTTGGTTGCAGGCACATCCCCAGTAGGAGGTGTGCAGGAGGCAGCATAATGATGTTCCTCTCTCATTGATGTTTCTAACTCTCTATCACTCTCCCTTCCTCTCTGTAAAAAATCAATACAATATATTTAAAAAATGGACAGTATGAGTGAAGGCTGGGGGCTTGGGCTACCACATTTGCAAGCATAGAGCGGGGACCTGGTCTGCATCCTCAAGGGAAGTCAGGTTATTCTCCCACACTGTGTACCCCATACAAAAGGTAGTTACTAAAACTGCCTCTCTTCACAATACAACGCATTCAATCTCAAAAATTCATCAGACAAAAGCTTCTCTTTCTTTGGGGCTCATACCATCTGGTTACCCCTTCCACCATGCTCCATGCTCTTGTTTACCAAAACCCTTGTCACTTCTCACTTACCAGGTATGTTAGTCCTCTGATTGCTTTCTTGCTACCTGTTTCCTGGTCAATTTCAAGTCAATGCAGACAACCCCATCCAACAAACTTTCTTCTCATTTCTTTGATCTCTTCGATTCTAGGGGCCAGCACCACCTACCCGACCCCTCCCAGACTTTATCAGGACTCTCCTAGTTTCCTGGTTTGAATTCTTAAACTCTTGGGCATTCCTTCCTTATTACATTTCTCTCAACCCTTTATTTTCAGCTTCCCAGTGATTGGACCACATTAAGACTACCAAAACGTTTACTCTTTATTTCCCCTCCATCCTCCCAGCTTTTCTTGTCATCTCTTTTTGACATGTCTGCCTAAACCCTATTCATCTACTTGAGCCCAGGTGTGGCTATTGCAGCACCTGGTGAGGACAACACAAGGCTTAGTTCATTCCAGAACTTTCTTCTCTTCTTACACCTGAAGAACTTGGAACAATACAGAGAAGGGACAATTAATGTGATGACATATTCATGGTCTCCACCTTGATGCAAACCCTTAATGTGCTCTGTAATTATTCTCCTTCACAGCTTCACAGAAACCACCTCAAATTTCTGCCTATCTCTTCTTGACCTGCTATTTCACTTATCAGTTTCAACAGATAACTGAAATTATAATTCACAACAAAATGGTAACCATCAGTGTAGCACCTCTTTGACATCTTGACCTGCTTCAGCCCACATCTGCATGTATCATAAACTGTCCCTTCAAGTTTAGTGGAAAAGAGACACCCACCTCTGATAAAAACTATTCTCACCACCTTCATCTGGTTCTCATTTCCTCCTACATCCTGAATCACCTGATTCATCAATCACCTGTCTTCTATAGTCAACGGCTCCCTTTCATACACAGGTGACCTTGTTTCATTACACTTTGCTTTATTGAGCTTCCGAGATGTTGCATTTTTTACAAATTGAAGGCAAGACCCTCCACTAGAAAATAAGTATATGCCTCGCTTTAGTGTGATACTCACTTTATTGTGATGCTCTGGACCGAACCCACCATATTGCTGAGGTATGCCTGTATTAACAGAATTCAAATTTATCTCTTCTGGAAATCCAAGGTCATTTTCTGACTGTTTTTTTATTCCAGCTACTTCTCACCCTTCTCTTCCTTTAACACCTGTGCCCACAAAGGTATTAGCATGCACATTCAGCCTCCAGTTCCTCACCTTCCACTTAGGCTATATCAATTTTTATTGTAAAACATTTTATATGCATAAAATAATACATAATACAGTATAATTAAAATGTACCCACAGCTCATCTTAGAAACAGAATATTACCAATGCCTTTGATGTAAACTTGTGCTTCCCTTCCCAGCCCATTTTCCTCCCAATAAAGGTGACCGTCAGTCTAGCACCTCTTTGACATCTTGATCTGCTTCAGCCAACATCTGCATGTATCATAAACTGTCCCTTCGAGTTTAATGGAAAAGAGACACACCTCTGTTAAAAGCTATGAGTTTTTTGTTTCATTTGCATTTGTTTCTCTATAATTTATACATACCCAACAATATATGGTGTAGTTTTACATGTTTCAAATTTATGTAAATTCCACCTAAACGTCAGTATTCTCCTGTGACTTGTTTTGTTGTTGTTTTTTGCATACTAGCTTTGTGCAGCTTATTGGTAAACATAGCAGCTGTGGTTTATAATGTATCATGTAATGGGAATTTACAATAAATAAACACTATTTCTAGTTATTGCTATTATTACATTGAACTACAGGAAATTACAGCTTTTATAGGTTTAATATATTTGATTATCAGGGTTATATGGTCTATCCTATACAAAAACTCTGTTGCCAACTTTCTCATACATGACTCCATTTCTGTGTGAGAATGTCTCTAAGCCAGGATAGAATTAATAATTCCATATTCACTCATAATGTCAAATTATTTTTTTTAATTACTGTTCCCATTAGTATCACCACCATCTACACTAATAAAAGATAAACATGCAAATTACTGTCACTCCGCTATGCTACCAGCCAATCAGAGTAAGTATGCAAATTAACCTGAAAATGTGGCAGCAGCCCCATCCCACCCCCACCCCTCACCACTCTGGGCCTGTGGGGGTCGGAGAAGTCGGGCACCAGCACCTGAGACTGGCTACAACCTGGGAAATGAAGAAGCAGAAGTTGCCCACACTGCATCCAGAGAAGATGGAGAAGCCGCCCGCCGGCAGTCCAGGCACAAGCACCTGCAGCTGGCTACAGTCTGGTTATCAGAGAAGCCCCGCCCCGCCTGTGGTCCCAGGTGACAGCACTTGCAGCCCAAGCAAAGCCACCTGCCCACCATACCCTGCGGCTGCAGCCGGCCTGGGCACCTATGGCTGACCAGAGGGAGGGAAGCTCGGATCCTGGATGCCTATCATCGGCTGGAGGAGGGAATCCTGGGTTCTGGATGCGGGGCCAGGCAGAGGTGGTTAGAGGCAATCAAGCCAGCAGGGAAGCAGTTAGGGGCAATCAGGCTGGCAGGCAGAAGAAGTAAGGGGCAATCAGGCAGGCAGGCGAGAGGTTAGGAGCCAGCAGTTCTGGATTGTGAGAGGGATGTCTGGCTGCCAGTTATTCCCTTGAGGGGTCTCAGATTGAAAGGGTGCAGGCCAGGCTGAGGGATACCCTCCCCTGTGCATGTATTTCATGCACTGGGCCACTAATCAGGGTATAATTCTTCACATCTGTAAGAGGAAAATAATTGCAAATATAATAGCTGTAAATTTAAATGTCACTGTCAACACTTTATTATCTTTACATTTTTAGAGTATTTACAGATTCACATCATAATTGAGTGGAAGGTTCAGAGATACCCCCTTTCTGCACACATGCATAGCCTCCCCATCATCAATGTCCCCCTCCAGAGTGGGCACATTTGCTATAACTGATGGACGTACATTGACACAGACTGTAGTTCACATTATGGTTCCTTCTTGGTGTTGTAAATTTTTGCAGGTTTGTACAAATATTTAACGACATGTGTCCATCATTATCAGATCAGCAGTGTTTTCACTGCCTGAAGATCCTCTGTGCTCCATCTATTCATCCCTCCCATCCCCCAATCCCTGACAACCGCCAATCTTTTTCTGTCTCTCTGTTTTTGCTCTTTCCAGAGTATAATATAAGTGGAATCATACAGTATGTATCTTTTCCAGATTGGCGCCTTTCACTAAGTAATCTGTACGGAAGATTCCCCATGTTTTTTTCATGGCTTGATAGAAATTTCTCCTTAACACTGAATATTAATTATTCCATTATCTGGATGCACCACAGATCCTACTGAAAGACATCTTATTTGCTTGCAAGTTTTGGCAATTATGAATACAGCTGAGAAAACATCTGCAGACGGATTTTTTTGTGTGGAAATAAGTTTTCAACTCATTTGTGTAAATACCAAGGCCTGTGATTTCTGGATGACATAATTAGGAGTATTTTTGTAACACACCATCAAAATGTCTTCCAAAGTGGCTGCACTCTTTTGCATTCCCACCGGCAATAAATGCCTGTTGCTCCACATTCTCGCCAACATTTGGTATGCTCAGCGTTCCAGATTTTGGCCATCCCAATAGGTGTGTAGTGGTGTCTCGTGTTAATTTGCATCTCTTTGGGGGCATAGGATGGGGACGCTTCTTTGCCAGCTCTATATGTTCTTTGGTGAGGACTCAGTTGGGTCTGTGGCCCATGTGAAAAGGGATTGCTTATGTCCTTGCTGTTGAGTGAGTAACTTTCAGTCTGTTACTGAGCCTGTGCCTCTGGACTGAACTTCACAAGGACTTCTATTCTTCCTTGTTTCGTCTCTCCGAGTAGGTGCAATAGGGTGACTAGAGCTGCTGGAGTAGGATATTTCTTTTGTCTCCCATGGGAGGTACCGCTGGATATTTCCCGGACCCCAGGTTTTTGGGCTCTGATTCCCCCGCAGGGTGAGGCTCTGGTTAACTAGTCTCTCCTGAGCGCAGGCGTGTTAAGAAGACACAGGTGCTCTGGGTATGTCCAAATGGTTACTCCTCCCCTGACGTCAACAGGATGGGCTTTTTCTCTGATGCTTAACTGGGGGAGTCGTCTGGGAGGTCCTGGGAGTAATTCTCACAATATCGTGGGGTCCCTTCATGACTGCCTTCCCCTAGAGCTTTTCAATCTCAGGGTGTCCTCACCGAGCCTTCAGCAGCAGCACAGCCACCATGGAGGTTCCCCTGGCTCAGGTAGGTGATGACACCCCTCTGTGCTCCCTTCTCTGCCAGGTTCAAGAGGAAGGGTTGATTTTTCAGTTTGTTCAGCTCTCACTTGTTAGTTAGGATGAAGTGGTGTCTTCCAGGCTCCTTCCATATAGAACGCGCTTTTGTTACGTTTTTAATTTTTGTTTTCCTGATTAGTAAAGGTTGAGTATCTTTCATGTTTTAATTGGCGTTTTGGGTTTCTTCTTCTGGCTATATTTGTGCGCATTTTTCTATGTAAAATCTGTTTAGTGAGAATTATCTACAAGTTCTGGTTACTGATTGGCTTTCATGATGCGTATTGCAAAGGTAGCTTTCCAGTTGTGGCATCTTTTTCCTCCTTGATATGTGTGGTGCCCTTTAATGAAAACCATAGTGTTCTGAAGGTTAGTAGAGTCAAATTCACCAGTCAATTTCATTTTTGCTGTGGTTGTTAAGTAAATTCCTATTCCACAAGCATAAAGAGCAGTTCCTGTTTTGCATGTAAAAGTTTGAAAGCTTTGACTTTGACACTTAATTTTTAAATCAATATAGAACTGAGCTTTGTGTATGACGTGAAATAGGACCCCATTTTCATTTTTTTGAAAGTTTGGATACCAATTTCCAGAGCAGCACCTGTTGAATAGTTCACTGTTTCCTCACCCATTTCATGGCTGACTCATCAGATGTCAGGTTTCCTTATAATTTGATTCAGGTCTTTCTTTACTGCCACGGCTCTATTTGTCTGTTTATGCACCAAAGAAGCCAGGATATCTGTTAGGGCAAGTCCCTGCCACCATGTTTATTCTTCTTGACTCTAACTTGTTCAGTCTTTTGAGTTCGAAGAAAACCTTGTTGAGATTTTAGAAGAAATCTTATTGACTCTGTATGTCAATTTAGAGATAAATGATAATATTTAACATATTGAATCTTGTTATTCATAAATATGTGTATCTCAACTTAGTTCTTTTAAAGTATATTTTTAAAAGTATGAATTTCTTTATAAAATAATTTAACATCTTTTGTTAAATTGATATCTAATTATCTATATTTGGTTCTACAAATTACATTTTCTGTCAATTTTTGTATATTGATCTTAATGGTTACCGAACTAAGTTCTTTTATTAATCTGAACAATTTTAAGCATTCTTTTGGGTCTTCTATAAAGACTTATGTCTTCTGTAAACAATGAGATTTTCCATTCTTTTTATTCTTTTATATTTATTTCATTTTCTTATTTTCATGTGTTTTCTGAGATCCTCAATTTAAGGTTAAATATATGTGGTAATAGTGGGCATTTTTTGTTTCTCTCTTTAAAAAGAATGTACTGTTTTGCCAATGACTATGATGTTTCCTATGAGATTTTTATATACTATTGTTGGAAATATTTCCTTTAATTACCAGTTTGTTAAGAGTTTCTAATATGGATGAATATTGTTTATCTGCACAAAATGATAATTTTATGGGTTTTTATTATTTTTTTGTTAACTTATATTAATAGTTTTTAATATGTTAACTAGCCTTTTATTTCTTGGATAAAGGCAACTTACTAATTTGTGTGTATTTGTATATTTTTAATGTATTTCTGGATTTAGTTTTGCCATTATGTTATATAGAATTTTTGAATCTATGGTTTATAATTGAGGTAGACCCTATAATTTTCCTTTGAAACTTTCACTATTGGGTTTTGGAATCAAGATGATAAGAATGACCTCATAAAACAAGTAAAAGGAGGCATGCATCATTATTTTGCATTCTGTGGAAGAATTTGTGTGATATTGGCATTATTTGCTCCTTAAATATCTGGTAGGATTTGTAGTCAAACTGTGGACTTGGGTTTTTTCATGAGCAGGAAGGTTTAATATCTTCACTGGTTATAGGATTAGATATATTTCTTAGTTTCTTTCGTAAGTCAGTTTTTGTGAGCGATAATTCTCTACAAATGTGCCCATTTTCTCTAAGTTGTCATTGTAATCTGAAGTTCTCTACAACATGCTGTTCTCCTGGTGTTTGTTTCTTCTGAAACGATGCTTCCTTTTACTTTTGCCGATATTGTTTGTATCTTTCCACTTTGTTTATTTTTTATTGATCATTTTGGTCAGAGGCATTTGGATTTTATGGTATGTTTCAAAGAACAAATTTGGTTTTTCTTATTCTCCCTATTAGAGCTTTTCTGTTCTGCTTTATTAATCTGTTTTTATCTTATCACCTTCTATATTATGGCATTTTTTGTCAATATATTTTTAAAATCTAGTTAGATAATTAATTTCTAGCTACTCTAATATGGGTACGTAAGGCTATAAATTTTTCTCTATGACCTATTTTATCTTAGAAGTTCTGATATATAGAAATTTCTATTTAGTTCTAAAATTTTATAATATTATTTTTGATTGTGCTATTTCAAATTTCTAAGCATGACTTTTTTCATTAACTTTATATTTAGTTTTGTTGTGGTTAGAGAACATGACCTATATCATATCACATCTTTCATATTGGTTCAAACTAGTTGTATAGCTTATTATGTGGTTTCAATATATTTAGATAGTCCATAAGTATCATGTGTGCTTGAAAGTAATGTCGTCTTTAATAGTTCAGTATTTTATTCTACATAATGCAATTCAAGTGTCATCTTTGTATTCTCAGTCTTTCATATCTTACTATTTTTGGTCTGTTTGATCTATCAATTGCCAAGCATTATGTCTCAAAACACTCAATATGACTTATAAAGCTTTTCTGTTAATTTTACTATATCCATTTTGGCTTGGGAAATTCAGTGCATGGGGTTTTTATCATTATGTAGTGATCCTCTAGCTGAAATAAGGTTTTTTTTCCTTAAGGTTTAGTACTGTACCCACATTGACTTATGTTCACCTTTTCATTTAATCATGTTTGTATATTTACATTTTAAACTCCTGGTACAATGTGATTCATTTTTACCATCTTATTTTGTACTTCCTGTTCTTGCTTAGTGCAATTTAGTTTTAACCTGTATCATTCTGCACTTCATTCAAGGCCTTTAGCATGATTTAACTATGATCATGCTCTGATTTATTTTATTTCTTCTTCCCGCCCCCCCTAACCTGTTTGTGCCAAACACACACTTTAAAGTGTCCCCTGATGAGTCATACTTTTGCATAATTGTCTCCCCTTGAGTGTGGGTGAAACTGTGACTTGCTTCTAACCAGTAGAATATTGCAGAAGTAAGGGGATGTGCCTCTGATGTTACATTATATGGCAGAGGTAAGGGATGTCGTTTCAGTCTCCAGGTTATGTTGTACAGATGGAGAGAGTGTTTCTGTATGCTTGAAGATGGTGGCTGTTGTATTGGGAAAGGGTCTATGAAATAGGCGGCCTCTGAGAACAAAGGGCAGCCTGCAGCTG
>PVJN01010870.1:26247-55942 GCA_004026805.1 Lasiurus borealis
AAGCAAACAAGGTTTAAGTTTATGTAGGCCGCAAAAAAATGAAAGCTTCATCTCTTCTCTGCTACTATCTTTCCTACTTCAGGGGAAATCTTGTTTGCAGTGATTACGTTCAAAACTGACCCAAGGCGAATGAATGTCAGTAATTCTGGATCTGACAGGAGACTTATTTCCTTTCCTAATTGTAAATAAGTGCTCACACCATTATATTAGCTGGGCTGCAAAAATATTCATTGTGGGATGCAAGGGTAGGGGAATATGAGGGGGGGGATAACATGAGTTTGACATGCTTGGTTTAAGCCGTAGTCTGCAGCCTCAGGAGACCCAGAGCAGAAGACTCACAAAGCTATGTCTAAACTCATAGTCCTTAGAAGCAGGATAGCACACATATGTTGTTCAGCCACTATATTTGGGGTATTTCATTACATCATAATGGAAAACGAAAACACTTCCAAATTAGACTGTATTGTTCTTGTTTTATACAGTTAATGTATTTGTTTAGATTCCCTCACATTTTCCACTTTATTTGTATACTTTTTCTTTTTGAACTCAGTATTTTTTTTCTAAAATAATTTTTCCTTATTCTTGAAGTATGTATTTTAGAAGTTCCCATAGGAAAGAGTTGCTGGTGGGAAATTTCTTGATTTTGTTTTATCTCAAAGTAACATACTACTAGATAATTCTAAGTATGTAACTATAACTGTTTTTTCATAATTTCGATATTATCTCCGTTTCCTGGTTTTCATTGTTGTCATTTAGAATTAGGTTATTTCAACTTTTTCTCTGGATACCTTCTAAATATCTTTGAATTTATATTCTATAGTCAGGTTAAGATTATATACAAAATGTTATAGTATAGTCACAGGGCAGTAAAGTACTGTATAGGGAATACAGTTAATAATATTGCAATGACTACGTTTGGTGTCATGTGGGTACTTGAAATATCAGGGGGACACTCATACAATAGATGATTGTCTAACCACTGTGTTGTATACCTGAAGTAATACAAAATATTGTTGAATGTTAACTGTAATTGAAGAAATAAAATTAAAAATAATCATTTAAAAATAAAAACGATTGGGATTGTTTTGCCTCCTAATCCTGAGGACTCATGTCATCTGGAATTCTGGAATTTCTTGGTTATTTTGCTTTTCAAAATCATCTCTCTCTTGTTCTTATGTTATTTGTTTGTGGAATTCTGATTTGACTTATGTTCCATTTAATTACTCTGTCTTTATGTCCCTCAACTGCTTTCATATGCCCTCTGTTTCTCTGCGCTCTCCTTGGCTAATTGCTTCACATCTGTGCTCCAGGTCAGTCTCTTCAGTCAAGTCTAATAGGCTAATTTGCATAACTATTAGATTTAAATCCTGTGTTTTTCATTTTTATATGTCCAATTTATTTTTCATATTTCAAATAGCCAGTCATCTTTACAATCATTTCTTCCTTATTTATACATTTGATTTTCTTTTTACTTTAAACAGATTACATACTAATCTTACATTGTGACCATGACAGTTGCAATATCTGAACTCTTTTTCCGTCTGATTCTGTTCATTGTTTGTGCTGACATTTACTCCTATTGCTTGTTTCTCTTTTAAAAAATTAAGTTCTGAGATGCTTAAACTGTCTATATGGAAATTTTCTGAGGCTTGATTTGATTCATCCAGAGGAAATTATTATTTGCTTTGAACAGGCCCTTAGAAAAGATCAAGCCTGGAGTTGCTTGAATGTATTTCAGACCATAAAGGCAGCGAAATGCTACTCTGTCTGGCTTATGAATGAATTATCAGGAGACATTTTGTTTTTGTTTTTTATTCAAGGCATATTTTATTTTTGTTTGTTTTTTTATATTTTCTAATTCCCACTTTTACTGGAGACACAATTCTTTATAGGCCCCAGAATTAGAATCCAACTCTGTCACCACTGCAGACCTGAGTTGGTCAAGTTCAAAACTGAAGCTCCAGGTTTTCGGAAATCACAGGTGCTTTCGCTGATGACAGCTTTGAATTTGGTCTTCCTAGAACTTTTGCCTCTGATGGCTCTGAGAGCTTCTCGTATTCGCGGCAACTCCAGCTTGCATCAAAATCTGTTTTTCACTTTGTATCTACTCCTCTTAGCTTTGCAGCAGGAGAGTTTTTCAGGATATTCACTCTGCCAGTGCTGCTGGAAAAGGAAGTCTCTGTCTACTCTTCACCTTCCTGTGACCAGAGTTTGCCCTTAGCATTTCACAGAATGTGTCCTTGCTCAGGCCACCAGTGACATCATTTCCAAATAAAATGAATGCTCATCAGGTCTTTCTCACTCTGCGGCCTTTGAACCCATTGTCCGCTTTCTGTATGAGTCTCTCTTCTCCCTTATGTTACCTGACACCTCCCTCATATTCCATAGATGTGCACACAGACACACACACTTAGCATCTGCCATTATCAATTCTGAGGATATTATAAAAACACTGGTTTTTAACCTAATGAGGTCTACTAAAAAATCTTACCAAACCAAAAAGACTTTACCTGCACCTTTTCTGCCCAATGGGATATGGGACATACATCTCAACACTTCTGTTACCTATTGTAAGAGCTACTTGTCTCTCAAGGCTGTTCTTCATTAATCTATTGCAAAAATGGACCAGTCCACCTTGGAAGATGCCTGTTGATTAAAACACTATCACGTCCCGATTTTATTGCACCTCTGCTTCATAGTTGGTTTTTCATTTGCTTCAAATTACTGGTGAATAAAGGGCAACCATCCAGTTCTATAGAAGCCATACAATTCAACTTCAATAAAGCTGCTGTTGGAATGACTAAGGTGGAAGGTTCTAGAGCCATATGTCACTTTACAGCCAGAATGTCAGGTCAAGGTCTGATTTTTAGCTGCATCCTTGAGGCAGGCTGCAGGCTTAGCAGTGACTCGTTAGGATTAGCTAATAAAGAGTACAGCTTGCCCTGGCTGGTTTGGCTCAGTGGATAGAGTGTTGGCCTGTGGACCAGGCGGTCCTGGATCCTGATTCCAGTCAAAGGTACATGCCCAGGGTTGTGGGCTCTATACCCAGTGCAAAAGACAGCCAATCAATGATTCTCTCTCATCATTTATGTTTCTCTCTCTCCCTTCCTCTCCCTTCCTTTCTGAAATCAATTATATATATATATATATATATATATATATATATATATATATATATATATATATACACACACACACACACATACAGTTGGTGCCACTCTGAATTCTCCTAATGTTCATGGACCTACTTCTCCATGTTTTATAGTAAAATGTCCTTTTAATTAAAATTTTAAAATGTGTGAGTGATATTTAATTGGAAGTATTACTTTCCTTCAGCAAACTCAGGGGATGTCATAAACATAAATCAGGTCAGATACTGAGAGCTGGACTTGCCTTAGCAGTTGGCAAGAGAATGGGATGAATGTTCTTCATCATTATCTCTTCTCACACTACTGGTTGTCTTCTGTGGCATTCTTGTCACCCATCACCAGATGACCCTGGTGACTTCTGGAGATGTGTTATTAGCTGATACCCAATCTGAATTTCTTCCTGATGGTCTAAAATTCGATAGGACTGAAAGTGAGCTCTCCACCCTACAGCTCAGCTGTCAGTTCTCATTGCACCAGCACCAGGAAATATCTCACTAGCCCACTCCTTTCAAAATCTGTATATACACAAAGCCAGCTACCTTATTGCCATAATGACCGGTTGTTATGATGCCCACTGTGGTCAGTGAACTGCCTGATCAAGGGTGGGGCTGGTTGGCCAACCCTGATTAGACTCCCACCCCATCAAGGGCAGGGTCTGCTGGCCTACCCCCTTCAATCCCCCACCCCATCCTACCAGCCCTACCCTGATCAGACCATCCAACCACAATAGGTCCAAGGCCCCTCACCCTGGCTGGCCCCACCCCCCACCCCAATAGGAGGCTGGGCTGGTTGGACAACCTCCTGCAACCTCTCCTTCCACCCAGCCCCACCCCAAATCGGTCCCCCTAACCCCAATCAGGAGTGGGGCCTGCCAGCCAATCACCCAGGGCCCCGACTCCCAGCTGGCCCCCGGGCCCAATTAAAGTGGGGAGGGCCAGCTGGCCAACTTCCTGCCATCTTGTCCTCCCAACAGACCCAGCCCTGATCCACCCCAATTGGGGTCAGGCTGGGCAGACCTCACCTGAGCACAAATTCACGCATTGGGCCTCTAGTGTTACATAAAACTAAAGGAAACCTAAAAGTGGCCAAAAACAACCAGTCCTGCTTAATCATTACAGTGGTACCTCGAGATACGAGTTTAATTCGTTCCATAACCTTGAGGCTTGGGAAACTATGAGACACTCCAGTCTCGGTAAACTGTTGGGTCGTGTGCAGTCGGCCAATCCACATGATTACTCCTATCTCAACTGTTGCTCGTATTTCAAAGCAAAAATCGCTCACTCGAGGGCTCATATCTCAAAAATCTCATATGTTAGGGCATTCGTATCTCAAGGTACCACTGTAATTCTAATTTTGTCCACAAATTACGTTTTTCGCCTCAATAAAGAAGTTGAAAAAGTGTCCCAATTTCCAAATTCATCTTTACCTTTATGTAGTTGTAAAGTCAGCGATAAAGGCTTCCTTCTTATACAACATTAATGTACATATAAAATAAGTCACCTCCTTCAAATGGCTTAGTTTGAAAAATACATTTAGTGATAAAGACAAAAGCCAGTGTTAAATACATAAGTAATGCAGATGAGAGGCAAGAAGAAAAATGGCCCAGCCCTTGGGCTTCCCGGAACCCAGAGACCAACCTCGCCACAAGCAGGAAGTGAGAGAGAAGAAATGCAGGGGGACTTCAGTCCTATGGTCAATAAACAAATATGCCATGGTCAAACAAATATGCCTTGTCATTATTTTTAAATCGATAAAGCACTTTCCACCACCCCTTCGGCAACTTTCGGCACCCACCACTTCCCCTTTATAACTCCAGCCAATGGTTTTCACATTTTCTGAGCAGAAAGAGGTGGAGGGTGTCTCCGGGACCCTCTGCCGCTGAGGTTGCCCACATTTAGGCAAAAGCTCAGAAAATCACTGCACCACTGAAAACCTGTTCCTGAGAGACAGAAGTGGAAAGAATGTATAACATAGAAAAAAAGTTGAGGTGCCTTGGGGGTGAGTGAAAACCAACTCAATAAACGTCCTCTCATGAGAAAACAAAAATAAAATTAAAGTGTCCACTACCATCCTGGTAGAAGCCAAGACCAGTCTTTTTATAGTCACCTCAGAAAATATCACCAGGATTTCCAAGGGTTTAGGTATTTTCAAGCTCAGCACCTGGAAATGGGAAGGGAGTGGGTGCAACCCTATCGGCACCCTCTGGAAAGGAAGCTGGGTCTGCTTTTCAGGATTGCTTTCATTTTCCTTCTCTGAAGGCAGCAGAAGTTAGTGACCTTTCCATGTAGCTTTATTTGAATTCCATGAGAGAGCAAAAGAAAAAAATGACCACATTTATTTTTTTAAGCTCTGCCTTTTGAGAAATGACCCAAGGAGGACATAGTAGTGTATGTGCTTCAAAAACTATATATATGTGAGCAGCACAGTCTCAGCATTTATCCTACCAATGGAGATGAAAGTTTAGATGGATGTTAACTTTGGCATCCAGATTACTGGGTATTATTTCTATGCCTTTTAAGTTTATTGTGTAGATGTCAGTAATTGAGAGAGAAACACAATGAGAGAAAAATAGAGAAATTACATTTCAAAATAGTCCATTGTGGTATGATTTTATTTGGACTGAAAAGAGCAGAACATTATTGAATGGCAAAGTGGAATAGTTGGAATAGCTCCTCAGTGCAGAGAGATAAGAGATGAATTAACTTGGACTATACCAGTGGTCGGCAAACTCATTAATCAACAGAGCCAAATATCAACAGTACAATGATTGAAATTTCTTCTGAGAGCCAATTTTTTTTTAAACCTCTTCTAATGCCACTTCTTCAAAATAGACTCGCCCAGGCCGTGGTATTTTGTGGAAAAGCCACACTCAAGGGGCCAAAGAGCCACAGTTCGCCGACCACTGGGCTAGACTAAGGAAGAATCTGAGTCTTAACTGAGCAAAAGGAGGCAGCTGCCTTTCTGGTCAGACAATTATAGGAGTGAAGGGAAAAGAGAATTTAAAAACCGTTTTTTTTTTTTTTTTTTTTTTTTTTTTTTTTTTTTTTTTTTTTTTTTTTTTTTTTTTTTTTTTTCATCATGATCAAATGTCCCTTGGGTACTTTTCAAGGTGCTTCCATACAGAAACTGCTTTTCCATTGTTGGACTGGGTGTTCCTTTAATGGCTGGGGGATACTAAAATGGGATATGTTGAGAGGTAAAATGTTTTAGATGTATATGGCTTATATAATGATTATCCACCCTACCACAATGGGGATTATATTCTCTTTAGGAATAATTAAAGGGACTTGGGAGTTAACATCAAGATTTTAGGCCCTGCCAGTAGAAAGTTAAATAATTCAATTCTTTGGACATAATTTCTCAGCTCAGTTGTTATTCTATTAATATTTATTATTATTGGGTGATTATAATGCTTAAGGAGTTGTAATAAGTGTTAATAACATGAGATAGTTTAATCCTAAGAACTCTGAGATTGGCATTATTATTTCTACCCCCATTTAAAGGCTGGAGACACTGAGACACAGATGTCATGATTTGCTCAGTCATACAGTGTATAAGTGGCGAGGTTGGGATTGGAATGGAAGCTGCCTGACCCTAAGCCTGGGATTTTAAGCTCTGCCTTAAAGAAATCTGCTTGATTTACATGTATTAATCTAAACATGGAATTATGCATAATTCTGTGTGTAGAGTTTTAAAACATGTACTTAGATTTTAAAAGCACAGTCATGGGTAATGTATTCCTATATCATGTCTGATTTTTAAAATCACGTGTCATGTTGTATGACATCAGTTATCCTCAAGATACAGTGAAATGAACCAAAGAGGTGCAGAAAAATCTATTTGTGGCTTCTCATCCCACAGTTTCAAAGCTGGGAATATGTTGATCTACAGATGGACTTAGAAAACAATATCAGTCTTCCAAATGGCTTAGAAAAAATGAATATAGGAAAGAAAAAAGGTGTTTATTTTCTTTAGATCTTGTCATTTTAATGTGTATCTTATTCATGAATAACTCATCCACCCATTATTACATATAATTATGGGTGTACTGTGATTCTCCCTATGCATATCATACATATACACACACATACACACAGACATATATAAGACAACACTGTTTTATGTATTTTACATTTAAGTAGCTAATTTTTAATAATCTGAAGTGTACAGTAACACTATAAAAGATTTCCAATTGCATACTTCTAGCAGGCCAAGAATGTGGAGTCCTGGTAAGTCTCAATGGATGCCACAACATGGATAAAGTCTGTGCTGTGAGCAACTGCCTATCAACAATCCTATCTAATAAAAGAGTAATATGCAAATTAACCATCACTCCATGACAAAAATGGTGGTGCCCATAGCCACAAGATGGCGGCACCCAGTCCTCTCGGCCCCGCTGAGTCCCCCAATCTCAGGGGAGGCTGCTGCTGAGAGCCTGCAGAGTAAGAGGCCTGGCAGAATGCTGCCGAGAGGCCCTCCTGACCCTTTATATAAAACAAAAACAAACACACTCCCCACGGTGTGATCCCTCTGCCAGTGCTGTCAGGCAGCCTGGGCTGGGGTCTCAGCCTGGTCAGGGCATGCACCCTCACAGTGCGATCCCCCTGGGGGCAGCCTGGGGTCTCCACCTCTGAGTCACACCAGCCAGGCAGATATGGAGGAACCTTAAATGTTTCCTCTTTAAAAAAATATATATTATTGATTTTTATTTTTTTTTTTACAGAAAGGAAGGGAAAGGGATAGAAAGCTAAAAACATCTATGACAGAGAAACATCAATCAGCTGTCTCCTGCACACTCCCCACTGGGTTTGTGCCCCCAACCAAGGTAGATGCCCTTGACTGGAATTGAACCTTGGAATCCTTGAGTCTGCAGGCTGGTGCTCCATCCACCTAGCCAAACGAGTTAAGACTGTCCAATATGTTAGAGAAAAAACCCTATCTAATAAGAGAGGGAATATGCAAGGGAGGGCATTTGGGGGTGACCAGGTTGTCAGGGGAGGGCAGATGGGGATGATTGAGCTGGCAGGGGAGTGGTTAGGTGGTGATCAGGTTAGCAGGCAGAAGCGGTTAGGGGCAATCAGCAGGCAGGTGAGCAGTTGGGAGCCAGCAGACCTGGATTGTGAAAGGGATGTTTGATTGCCTGTTCAGGCCCCATCCTATAGGGCCTAAACAGGCATTTGGACATCTGCCAAGGGGTCCCAGATTGAAGAAGGTGCAGGTTGGACTGAAGGACATCCCCCACCCCCAGTGCATGAATTTTGTGCACTGGGCCTCTAGTATCCCCATACACATTATTTACAAGGATTATCTGACAACATGTAAGGAGAAGAAATAGCATCTCAAACCGATTAGCCATAGGAAAGCAAGAATGGCAAATGCTGCCATAAAGGACAGTCTATGAGAGAAGACTGTAATTCACCAAATGCAAAACAAGCCATGTGTATTCCTTTATGGAAAGCATACTGAGAGGAAATAAATAACTGCAGCTAAAATTAGATATCTAAGATTATAACACATGATATAAATAAGGCGTGAAAGTCAGCGGACCCTAACTTAACCTCTGAAATTCTTATGTCTAGCTTTCCTCTTTTGTAAGTATTTTTTTTGACATGGTTATTTGCCATTTATGTTTTAAAAAAAAGTTTTTTTAAGGACTTGGGAAGTGTTTTAACATCCTGACTGCAGAAAATACATGTTACATTCATATGTGTGAGTACACACACATCTTCCAGCTTTGACTGTCTCCTGCCTCTACTATATATCACTCAACAGCCAGAGTAATTTCTTCAAAAACATAAAGTGTATCTTGCCTATCCCATGCCCTCCTTGGCTTCCAGCTTTACTCGGGGTCAAGACCAGTCCTTCTCTTTGGTCTTTAAGGTCTGGTATGCCTGCGCTCCATTTACATCTTCACCTAATGTTGTTCTACCCAACCCTTGGCTCATGAGCTTCGACCATTGTCGTTTCCTTGCCAAACTAGTTTTTTATTTCTGGACCTTTTGTTAACCTAAAATGTCTTTTTTCTTAAAATCCTGGCTTCCCCTCATTTTTCCTTGTTACTTCCTCAGAAAGGCCACCCATATCCATTCAAATTAAAGTGAGTCTTTCACTATTATTCTCTCATGGTACCCTGTCCTCTTTCTGTACGACTCTTGTTTAAGTGTATATTTTTGCATCTACTTGTTTGAAGTTGGTCTCTTCTGCTAGAATATCAGTTAAAAGAAGGCAGGAACAGTATCTGCTTTATTTTCCATTGTATGCTCAGAACCTAGCACTTCATTTGGTACCAGTGCTTGTGTATGCACAATAATTTTATTTAAACTCCTTTCAAATAAAAAATTTCTGGCTTCTGATTCTCCTGTTTCCACCTCAAGATTGCCTTCAAGAAACTCTGAAGTCATAGTGAAACTGGCAATGAAACGAAGAAATATGAGATACCCAGCTTATCTGTTGGTCTACCTATAAGACAGGAAAACAACAGTTAACTAAGGAAACTAGTAGTTAACCAGTTAACTAAGCAGTAAATCAGCCATGTAATTTTTCCAAAAGAATTCCAACCCTAAATGTTGGTCAGTCTCACCATTGTAATTATCTGAGATATTATTTAAGGCCAGCCCAGACCTTAAAACTCAGATTTTATTATACCATACTGTCCACTTTTAGCTCAGCTGTCAACCAGATTGGATCCCCAGCTCAGTCTGGTGACAGGCAAGTAACAAAGCCAGTTAAATCGATGTGTGTTTTTTTTTGTGGTGCAGGTCAAGGGACAAGTTGGCCAAATTCTTCATTTTTCACTATTTTGGTGTCATTATTGACTCTGCCTTTAGTTTCAGATACTCTGCAAAGTGGTCATATTTCAAAATGGTCTCATTGGTGATGGCTGCTACTCCTCTGTCACTTACTACATCTCTGAAGAATTTTAGAGAAGGTTTTCATCATTTCATTGAAAAATATGAGTTAGATCGTTTTACATATTTCAATTGCCATATTGCTTCACAAACAGAATAGCATTCCTCACTATGTTGCAAACATTTTCTGAGTGAGCTTGTGGAAAATAAAAAATAACTCTCAATGCACTGCAGATGCATTCCTCAGGATGACTTCTTTCCTTCACATTGTCTTCTCACATTTCCTTACCATAGAACTTCTGCTATTGCTAACGCTCCCTCAGTTACTAGTTCAAGAGTCTTTGATTGGTTTCTTGTAGTTAAACATACTTTTCAGACCAGTATGCAAGCCTTAAAAATAATCTAGTATTTTCTTATCCGAATCAATTTATTCTACACGTTTTTATAATATACAAACCTTAGAGAAATGTACACAGAATCTTTAGGCAAGATTTGGACCACTGCTTGTTAAGCTACAGTTGTTGATAGAAAGCTTTTACATATCATTATGTAGATGGTTGAGAAAATTCCCCAATTATTGTTCAACTGGTGTATATGCGTACATTTCAATTTGTAAATAAAGACACACAGGATTAGCCTTGTAGCTGGGCTAACGAAGCAAAAAGCAAAGTGCTGACTCAAACATACTGCATTTTGCAAAACTAACAAAAGAAAAACTAATAGTCACTGTGTTGGATCCATAAGTAGCACATTACCAGTATAGTACCAATAAAAATTGTCACAAAACTTGTCTAATACCAGATAAATTATACTTAGGAAAAAATTAGGTTCGTTGAGGAACATATCTCAAAATTTTGGCTTGGCACAGTACTTTTCAAATGTTAGTAATTGCTTTTGTCTTTTTAACTCAAGGTCATAGATATATGCATTTGTTCTTTGAATTTATATAAAAGGGGAAAGAAAATAGAAGTTTATTAGTGTTGGATGCTTTTGTGCTTATGCAGTAAAAAAATCTGGCTGAAATGCTTTGGCAAGTATGCAATGCATCATATAGTGTAATAACTTATGGTGTTTGGAAGAAAAACAAAAGCTGCTAAGAGATTGTGGTTTTGAACTTGGCAAAAGAGTTGTAGAATGAAATTGGCCCATGCATTTTCACAAGAACTTTCACAATGGATAACAGACTTTCTAAGTATTATATATAATGAGATGATAAGCAACTTACTATGTTAATTCTACTGTAACCTTTGAAGGGTTCATATATGAAGAGAGGTTGTTTTATGGAGGAGGGTCCCCAAAACATTCATAAATGAACCTCTTGAATGTATGGAAGAAAGTCATACTTTATCTTAAGTTATATTCAAGAGGAATTGCAATATAGCTATATTTTAATTACTTTAGTATTGATAAATATCTAGTGAATACCTCCTATGAGCTGGCATCTACAGAAGGTACAACTATTAGGAAGGAAACACAAACCCTGCTTTGGTAGAATTTATGTGCCTGTGGTCTCCAAGGTAAGCATTTATCCATAACAATAGGCAACATACATTTTATAAGAGAAGTAAAACTTTGTTCCAGGTAGAAGATTAAGAAAAAGCTTTGTTGGTGTCATCTCTAACCTCTAGGAAAGAACTAACTATTCCCATTCTCCTGACCAACACCAAAATATGAATTAATAAATAAAACCACCTTCTCCATAGATAGGAGAGTAATATGATAATGATTATAGGACAGAGAAAATGAAGTCTTGAAATACACTTATTTAAGATACTACCATAATTAGAGAAACATTCATTCATTCCAAGAGAGAGAAGGGTTTAAATCTCCTGTTTGTGGCATTTGCTTCCATCTCCTATGGCTGATGTGGTCATTATGGGCGTGGCCAGTGATCTGGAGTAGCACCCAGGAAAGGGCCTTTTAGAAATGGGGGCACCTCTTACTCTTATGTAATAAAGGGATATAAAGGCAGTGGATGGTGTACAAGTGGCCCAGCTCTTTGTGCTAGAGCAGGAGAGAGCTCAAGGTTTGTTACTAATCTCTATCTGGAAATCGGGAGCCTATCTTTTTTCTTTTTTTTCTTTTTTACTGAAACCCATGAAAATAACCTTCAAAAATCAAGCAGAGATGGTATCATATGCCATTGGCAAGTCACAAAGGATTTTAGGATTTGGCAACCCAGCTGTTTCTTCTTTATAAGCTTTGTGTAAGAGCTTTTGAAGTTAACCTTGAAAATCACACAAGATTTCAAATGGCAGAAATAAGAGGAACATTCTAGAGAGAGGAAATTGGGCATATACAGGTATGCAGAAGAAAGAGGCAGGTTGGTGTGAGTGGTTATAGAGCTGAAAGAAAATAGATGAAAGTATTTCAAGGAGAGAACGCTGGAAAAGAGGTTATGGTCATAGTGAAAGCCAGGATGGAAAAGGTGTCATAATTTTATATATATATTATTGATTTTTCACAGAAGAAGGGAAAGAAATAGAAAGCCAGAAACATCAATGAGAGAGAGACATCGATCAGCCTCCTCCTGCACACCCCCTATTGGGGATGTGCCCGAAACCAATGTACATGCCCTTGACCGGAATTGAACTTGGGACCCTTCAGTCCGCAGACCGATGCTCTATCCACTGAGCCAAACTGGTCTCGGCAGGTGTCATAAATTTAATGTGTCCCCAACATTTCGTCTTGAACATATAACCAACATGCTTTCATATGTCCTAGAAGAAGATGTCCTTTTCTTTTTTTTGCTTCTGTCCCTTTGAATATCCTGTGTGGACTTCATTCTCTTATTCCTGGCTGGAATCATAGGTAGATCTGATAACTTGGACAAGGAGACTAATTATTTATTACTTGTATAAGTATTAAATGCCAGGTATTGAAATGTTAAAACTCAAAGCTGTCATCCAATTTATAATTTCTCTTCAATGGGCTAAGAATCTTTTAAAAATATTTTATTTCACTTCATTCAGGGTAACTTTTCATTTCATTTTAGGGTTACTAGATTATAATATACATAACAATAAATTTCTATATTTAAATGTACATTTCAATAAATTTCTATATTTAAATGTACATTTCAATGAGTTTTAACACATTTATATTGTTCTGTAATCACCACTATCAAGTTATATGTGATTTCTACTACAACAAAAAGCTTTCTCTTGTCCCTTTATGGCCTTCTCTCTCCCAGTCCCTGTCAATCACTGATATGATTCCTACCTGTATAGTTTTTACTTAAATGTTATATAAATGAAACCTTAGAGTACTTCTTTTTATTAGTTGTTTGCTTGGGCTATTTCTCCAGCATAATGCTTTGGATATTGGCCCAAGCTGTTGAGTATATCAGTGTGTTCTCTTTAATGCTATGTAGTATGTCATTGTATGGTGTACCTTGTACTTCTTTATCCATTTGCTGGTTGGCAAACATTTTTTGATGAGTATGAAACAAAGCTGCTTTGAATATTCACATGTAGGTCTTTGTGTAGAAATAATGTTTTCAGTTCTCCTGGTTTAATACTTAAGAGAATTGCTGGTTCACATGATAAATACTTAACTTTATATAAGAAGCTGCCAAAATATTCTCCAAAGTGGCTTTATCATTTTATATCCCCATCAATAATGTAAGAGAATTTTTAGTTTTAGCAGAGGCAAGGGATCTGTAGATTTAAAAGGGATAGAATAAGTCATAATTCAAAAAGCAAAAGATAAAAATCTTAACTTTCAAATTTCTAGACAACTAAAATAGTCAAACTATCAAACACAGATACTGTATGTAGTAATTCCAACTGGTATATTATACTTTTGTTATATAGTTCTTTATTCAAGCTGATAAAAGAATACTAAGATGCTCAACAAATTAACGTGCAAAGAATTAGAATCACCTTCACAAAAGAGAAAATATAAAAAGGCAACTGCATCAAAGTATTTATCGCCACTAGCAATAGAATAAATACAAATCTGTAATAATAAAAGGATAATATGCTAATTAGACTGGTCGTCCTTCTAGATAACCTTACGGATGAAACTGTTGAGGCGGGAGTGGGGACTGAGGCAGAGGCGGCCACTTTGTTGGCAGGGCCCAAGCTCCTTGCGTGAATTTCATGTATTAGGCCTCTAGTCTATATACATATAGTAACTATGGAATTAATCAATTAAAGTTATTTTACTAAGTCAGTGTTAAGGATATGTGGTCACTAAAGTACTCCAGAGACTACTCTAGGAACTATGGGTTTTAAAACTCTATTGTCTTGTGTCCATGGGTTATGAATATATGCATACAAGTTCTTCAGTTGATCTCTTTCCATCCACCCTCCCCAGCCTTCCCTCTGAGATTCTGCAGTCTGTTATATGCTTCTATGTCTCTGGATCTATCTTTTGATCTAATACTTCATTGGGATTATCACTTTATCTTAAAAAAATAAGCTATGGGCACTAAAATAATAGTTGCAATGCCATCTTAAATGACAAAAATAGAAGCAACTTACATGTTAATATCAAGAAAAATAATTAACTGAATTGTGGTATATCAATATGAGATAACAATTTGTTCCTAGTTAAAAAAAAATATTTGAGTCTTAGAAAATAGTGGTAGCTACAGCCTGCTATTTTTCATATCCCCACTTATTAGATGTGGGCCTTCTAACTACTGCATATAGTTTTCGTGAAGATATTTAATTAATATATGAATAACCTAAATCAGTACTTGACTTATAGTAAGCATTTTAAAAATATTAGCTATTGTTGTTTATTAATATAAAACTACATATTTGGGAAAATCTTAATATAAATGCATTGGATAAAATGCTAAAAATATCTGGCAATTTAGGAGGTCTTTTGTTGGTAAAACAATGTCTATATTTCTAACATTTTATAATAATTGTTACTTTAAAAGATGAGAAATTATTGAAACGTTAATTTAAGAAAGAAGGTCATGATATCTGTTCTCATGAAGCTAAGAATTCAGACCAAAGTTAAGAATAGGAAAAACTATCTTACAGGGAGAATGTGTTAAGTACCAGCATAGAGAAAGGAAGAAACTGATCCACCAGAGGACAGAAGAGACACTTGACAGGGAAGGAAGCATTTGATTAAGGCCTGCCTGAAGGAGATTTAAGCACATAGAAGGATATATACTTTTCAGACTGAGAAAACAATGAAGGGAAAGGCAAGACCATGTAAGGAACAAATGCCAAATCACTGGATCTATTGGGTCATATGATACTTAAAGGAATCCATAGTGGAAGGTCTTAAATGACAAGTTATTGTCCACCATCTTTCTAGAGAAATATAGATGAGGTTTAACTCTTATTGCAATACTAGAGGCCCAGTGCACCAAATTTGTGCATGGGAGGGGGTGTCCCACAGGGATTGGGCCTAACCTAGCAGTCAGACATCCCTCTCACAATCCAAGACTGCTGGCTCCCAACCACTCGCCTGCCTGCCAGCCTGATCACCCCCTAACCACTCCCCTGCCAGCTCGATTGCCCTCACCTGCCTTCCCCTGCCAGCATGATCACCCCTAACTGCCCTCCCTGGCTAGCCCGGTAACCCCTAATTGCCTTTCCCTGCTAGCCCAATAACCCCCACTGCCCTTCATGCAGGCCTGCTTGCTCCCAACTGCCCTCCCCTTCAGGCCTGGTCACTACTAACTGCCCTCCCCCACCAGCCTGGCCGCCCCTAACTGCCTTCCCCTGCTAGCCCGATTACCCCCAACTGTCCTCCCCTGCCTGCCTGGTCGCACCCAATTGCCCTCCCCTACCAGCTTGGTTGCCCTCTCCTGTGGCCTAATTGCCCAGAACTACCCTCCCTTGCTGACCATCTTGGGGAGGCCATCTTTGACCACATGGGAGTGGCCATCTTGTTTGAGTGCGTGAGGGTCAATTTGCATATTGCCTCTTTATTATCTAGGGTTGTCTTCTACCTAAAGATATTAAACCATAAAACAAACACTATTACTTAACCCTTCAATTCTCAGTAAACTTGCTCACAATGTCCTTGAGAGTCTGCCTGCACCCAACTTCCCCAAACCTCTCTCTGTACTTATCCACACTGATGGTCTGCCATCCATCTGTCCATCTCCTGAACATAGACACCCTCCTACTTTTCCAAGAAACTCTCTGCCCTCCCCCACCTCTTTATCTTTTTGACTAAATGCTAACTCCATCCAGCCCAGTTCCTGGTTCCACCTCTGCAAGCGCAGCCATACCCTCTGTGCTTGCTTTCTTCCAAGACACACAAACCCAGGTTTTGTATATTTCCTTGAGTTCTGCCATTATTCTTGCCTTAAAACTTGTTTTGGGGACCTGATACTTATTCATAGCAGTTATAAGTGTGTTTGGATTTAGGGTGCAATTGTGATGTTCCTCGGTATCTTCCATGCGACATCTTTTATAGGAGCCAGTGATCAGCTCATTTTCCAGGGCTTTTTTTTTTTTTTTTTAACCGAGTTAGTGAATTACTGAGCAGCAATCTGAATCCACAAGAAGAGCTTGGTTAATCCACCCATTCTATTCTTGCTCAGGTCGGTCAGAAAATAGACTTAATTTTCTCATTTAACCCATGTGATTTTCAGATGTTAATAGGGTTCCTGCAATTTTTAGAAAGAGTTTTAGATTTAGCAATGAATTCCAAGTATTGTAGCCAAACCATTATTTTTTTTTAAATTTGGCCTAAGATTTATTTCTCCTTCATGTGATTTTTTTATGTAAATAAAATAATGAGATCTATATTTAGAACATTACTGGGTCTAAATGCACTGGGTAATATTTACAATTTAAAGCAATTCATTTGGAGACAGTTCAATTTAGCTTCAGATTTACAACCAATGTAGAAGGACGAATAAAACCGAGAAGTGGCCCAGCTGTCAGTAGAAAGATGCTCAACTAAAGGTATGTCATGACGAATGTCCCAAGGAGCAGCACTGAGCCTTCTGCCTCGTCACAGTGCTTTAGTGCTACCTTGACTACCAGCATGTACATTAAATATTTATGACCTCAACTCGGTTTTTATTTTAAAAATAGCGCTGGCAAAGATTTTTAAATGTCAGTGCTCGGAGATTGGCAAGGATGCAGTAAATGAGCACTTTCCTAATTTGGCTAGCGAGAGTGTTGATTGGTTCCATATTTCTGCAGCATAATTTAATACATATTGTCAGAGACCTTAAAAATGCGCACTGTTTAACATAGCCATCCTACTTCTAGGAATTTTTCCTCAAGAAATTATCCTGGATGTGTGCACATAAATGTAGCTACTGAGACGCTTATCACTGCATGATTAGCATGGTGAAAAATTGGAAAACACCAAACATGTCCTGCAGTTTTAGAAGGATTGGTAAAAATAATTTATGGCATGCAGAGCCACTGGATATGCCATCCCCAAGGTGTCCTGGGAAAATTTTTACTGACATGAAAAAATGTTCGTGGTATGATCAGTTCCAATTAGCAGACCAACAACTACTTCCTGAAAAACGAAAATGTGCCTGGCACTGCCTAGAGGCACTGGAGATGACAGTTGACATCGACATAGAAACATAATACAACCACTAACCAATGAATTGCAGGTACTGCTGAGGACTGTAAAGAAGGTAAAGGAGAGGGATGTGAGAGAGAGAAACTGGGAAGCTAGGGAGGGCTGCCTTGTCTAGAGCGGTCCAGTAAGGCCTCCCTACAGAGGTGGCATTAGCATTGAGACCTGAATGAGGCAGGCACGTGTAGAACTGAGGAAGAACATTCTAAGCTGAAGAAACAATAGCGAAAAGCCTTAGGAGAAAGGTGAGATTATAATAATGTCTGGAAATAAGCGGAACAGAATGCTCTTGGTGAGATTACAGATCAGTTTTTATTTTACTTTGGTGGCTTACCTATAATATTCTTATTCTATAATTGACAGGGATTAATCTTAAGAAAAAGTAAAAGGTGCCCTGGCCAGTTAACTTGGTGCTTAGAGCATTGGCCTGTAGACCAAGGATTCGATTCCCCAGTTAAGGGCAGGTACCTCGGTTGTAGGTTCGCCAGCCCTGGTGGGGACAGGTATGGGAGGCAATCAGTTGATGTATCTCTCTCACATTGATGTTTCTCTTCCTCTCTTCTTCTCTCCTTTTTCTCTCTCTCTCTCCCTCTCTTTCTCTCCCTCTCTTCTCTTTTCTCCCTCCAATTCTCTCTGTAAATCAATGAAGAAAATATCTTCAGGTGAAGATTAAAAAAAAGGAACAGGAGAAAGTAATATAATAATAAAATACACTTTCATCTACAGCTTTAAGTGGCAGTTGCCCAAAATGATTGCTTCCAGTAACAAAGATAAAGCCTTAATCCGCAAACAGGTAGGGTGTGCTTTGCCAACTGTAGGTTTGGATCAGCCTCTTTTATAGAGCATTCCTATCTCGCCACGCTACTTTCTTTGATTGGGAAGTAATTCATTTAACCTGGGTGGAATAGTTTAAGGATAGCATGAGGATAGTTTAAAGTTGCTAAAGAAACTAGGCCTAGAATAACATGATGGTCTTGTGCTATTGGGACAGATTTATTTGGGTTCAAAGTTATAATAAATGACAGATAACCCATTTTCTGTTCAAATCAAATGGAGGTGGCGCAGCAATCCTGAACATGACTTCCAATTACACAAATCTAAATTTAGATGCAAACATGCTATATGATCTTAGGACAGATCTACAGGCAGCACTGATTGCCAGGCAGGGAAAACAAACCATCTGCCTTCTATTGATTCTGCAGGGAGCAACTCACTGAATCATCACATTTCTTCCCTGTGAAATAAGAACTTTGGTCTTTGGTCCATTTTCTGATAAGAGGTTAATAAATGATCCAAGGGAAAACATACATTTGAAATCACGCTATATTGCCATTCTCAGTTCCTTTTGATTGAAATCAACTTGATTTAATCTCCACATACTGGCTGTTTCGCTGTGGCAGCGGAGAGAAATGTGATTAGAACCACACAGCTGGTTAATTCACTAAAGATGCAGAAGGTCTGTGGAAAAAGGAGCTATTCCTTTGAAAATGATGAAAAGTTAACAATTCAAACTTTATTTGGCAAAAGAAGGAAGAGACTTTGAACTCTACTGGGCTAAATTTTTATGAGTAGTTGCACCACAACATTGAAATTAAGTATGTGTGGGATTTGGATTAAGTATACCTTTGGGGGATATAGAAGAAGGAGGGTTGAATGTTCTGGAGGAAGACCAGCGGGGGAAAAAATCACTTTCTGTAAAATTTTGCTTTAGTTTGGCTTTGCTGAAGGGATTTTTAGGATTTATCTGATCTCTGAAGTTCTATCAAACCTTACCTTTTAATGAAAAGCAGGATGGATTTAGAGTCATCGGGGACTCACTTGGCTGAAACTTCACTTAAAATTGAGGGTTTGTAAGAACATTTATATTAAACATTTCGGTTTACTCAGTTTTCTTTCGGATGCATCTATTGTTACAAAATAAAGGTTTTGAACTGCTCTGAAGACACTGATTCTGTGGTTTAAAGCAGTTTATAACCTGGGTGCTTTCTGTAGACCAGAGGACCTCACAGAGTCCTGGTAGGACAGATAACAAAGAATACTGTTTGCTTGGATTACATGTAAACTAAATAAAAGTGCACCTGACTAACATCTTGAATATTAGGAGAGACAAAGCATTTGTATTATTTTGAAGTGCTAATAGGGGTCAGTTCAGTTATTACCTTTATAAATGAAAAAGGTTTGCCCTTCAGAGAGCATGATACTACTATGGTGTTCTTCAAATAATGGAAATTTTATAGAAATCATAGGATCATTAAATGTATTGATGACTCAGATCTATTTTTACAAAGGCTTCTGGGGAAAAGATTCAAAACCAATAGTCCATTATCAAAAAACATAACAGGTTATTAAAATAATTGGAAAACATGGACAAAATAAAGAGTAGTAAAAGGAAAAGATTAATTAAATGTCAAACATAGGTCCTTGATGCAGATTCTGCCCTGGATGTGACAAGCACCAATCAATTGGTGATTATTGTGTGTAGTTATTAAAACAGTCAAACCTATGAGTGACTTTTAATTTCTTTCCCCCCAACAAAAAGCCTTCTATCTGTGACTTTACTCATCAAAGAGGCTTTGGACGATTGTACCCTGCCACTGAACAACTGTTGACAGTTATAATTAGTCTTGATTGTATAGCTATAATGAAAGGTGCAGATGGAATTCTCTTAAACTCATTTAGAAGTAGAATGTGTCCATGAGCAGCTCATTTCTAAGTCTCAGGAGAGGAAGAGCCATCTCCTGGACAACCTGAAATTGTGTACCAGTTACATATTTTTACAGCAGTTACATATTTATATGTTCTTTTCAAGTTTGTCTTAAAAATTGAATATTTTAAACACACATGACAAATTGGATTTTTCTTTAGAGAATCTAAATATAACAAGATGGTCTGCCCATTGAAAAAGGTGTTTAGGCCTTGGAAGATGGTACAATAAAATATAATTGTTGAGACATAATTGACATAGAATGTATTAGTTTTAGGAGTACAAACTAATGATTTAACATATGCATAGAACACAAAATGACCACCATACTAAGCCTAGTTGCTCTCCAACATAGTTACAAATTTTTTTCTGATGAGAAGTTTTAAAAATACTTTTAAAGACACAGAAGAAAACCTCAAACTCAAGATACAACATTTACTTTAAAAGTTGATAAAGCTCAAATGTGTGATTTTAAACTGCAAATTGTAAAGGTATTTTGGAAACTCCCATTAAAACAAATGCAAAACTTCATATTTTTTTTCATTGTTTTTTAGAACGATGGAAAGGATGAGAGAGAGAGAAACATCAGTGTGAGAGAGAAATATCCATCAGGTTGTCTCCTATACACGTCCCGAATGGGGATTGAACTTGCAACTGAGGTATGTGCCCTGACTGGGAATCAAACCCACGATCTTTGGGTGTATAGGATGATGCTCCACCACCAAATGAGCTATCTGGCCACGGGCCAAATTATAGAATCTTTTTTGAACTATCCCAATTTACCATTGACAGATTTATTTACTAAAGAGTTGAGGGAAAATGTAGATAAAATTATTAGAATATAAACAAAACAAAGCATTAGTAAAATCAGAAGTGATTCTGACATCTGGAATAATATTTTAACAAAGAATTTCTCTAGGTACACTGCAGTACATCTCCAAATTCTAATAGGCAGTCAAGGACTAAAAACACAACTGGGTTGTGGCGAGCCCTGCCACGCCCTAGGACAGTCACATGCTGTCCATGACTTGTGCCTTTAGAAATGCTCTAAGATCCATGGCATCAGTATCAAGCCACGGACCAAATATTAGCAGAGTGCAGCTTGTTTTCTATTCATGTAAAAAGCAACTTTAATCCAAATTCTGGTAATAACTTTCTGATCCCACTGGATTCTGCAGTGCATTTTCCTGGGAGGCATGAATAGAACATTAGAAACTAATGCTCTTAGGTGTTTCAGTGCTTTAAAATCCTAAGATCTAAGATCATGTGACTGTAACTCTTCAGTTCATGACTGATTCATTGGGCTCTGATTCAAATAATGTTAATTATTCATCTGACTAATATTCTTTTTGTGAATAATGATGAACTCTGACTAAATATGACTACGCTAGCCATTTAGTTTACTCATATTAATGCTTTGGTCCCTGGGAAAGAAAAATCAAGATGTTGGACTGACTGTTTTGTATGTAATTTGCCTAAACACTCTCCCTAAGTTGAAAGTATTCGGGGGCGTATATGCCAATTTATAATGAATAGGAAGACATCATTAATAAACTATCCTACCCATGGAATATTACCATACTGATTAGCTGCATATTAACATACTGATTAGCTGCATTGGGAGAGAGTGCATTGGGATAAATCTTAGGATTTTTCATCAAACCTGCAACCTAAGGGCTGTGCTATTAGAATAGTAAAACACAGCCTGTTAGGCATGCTGCCCACCAGCGTTCAGGACCATACATAATGCACAATAGGACATAGTGTTGGAGCTGAGAGACTGGCACTCATCCAGTTGAACTTTGTGATTCCATTTGATAAGGTTAAATAAATTAGACTTCCACACTTTTCTTTCAGGTAGCCAGGCTGGTCATTAAGATAGGTGGTGCCGGAGATCAAGGTAGAGATCAAGAACATTTATGTGCCTTAATTTTTAATAGAGAGAAGCTTCATTATTTGTTCATCTTAAATTATTTGTTAATTTTAAATTAAATTTCTAACTTTAACAGTTTGTGTTCCAAGGTGCTATAGAAGCCTATTCTTGGTCCAAATGCCATGTTATCTTAAGTAAACCAAAAAATTATACATTTCCACAGATACACCTGATTTATTTAATGGCCATTATATAATATCTTTTGCCTTAAATGCTTTCCAATTTGACAGTTTTCATTTTGAAAGAATTCTATACTCATCATTAGGACCATTCCTCTGCCCCTCCCATAAAATTCTTTTTCCATGAGAGTCATAGAAAGTCACGGGCAACATGTTGTTAAGGTAATAGTTATAGCTTCAGAAAGGGTAAAACTTTCATTCTTACTTTAATATTTAGTAGTTTTCATTGCTCAGTCAATGTTAAATCTACATGCCAATTTAAAAGGAGACCTGTTATTTCATGCCTTTAATCCCCTAAGTGGAGAATTATTTACTTTATAATGTGAGGCACCATGATCTAGAATATTTAAGAAAAGGCCAAGAGGAAGTATGTGCTCTACTAAAAAAAATCTGAAATTTCTCCTAAAATATCAATGAACAGTGACTATCACCTTAGGAAGCATCTTTTGAACTCTTAGGCACCAATATAAAAACTTAAAAATCAATTCTGGAAATGGCAACCAAATGAAAGGTATTGCAAGAGCAAGCCCATGAGAGGGAGAGAAGACATGTGCACATCCACACCTTCACAGACAGCTACACAAACACAAACCCCTGATAATCCACTCATGGTCCTCCACATCTGAGTCTGTCTGGATATCTCTGACTATTCTCAATATTTCTTTTTAAAAACAGGTTTTTATTTCAGAGAAAGGGAGAGGGAGAGAGAGAGAGAAACATCAATTATGAGAATCATAGATCAACCGCCTCCCGCAGGCCCCTTACTGGGGATTGAGTCCGCAAGCCAGACATGTCACCTTTTCGGGAATTGAACCATGATTTCCTGTTTCATAGGTCAATGCTCAACTACTGAGCCACAACTAATAAACCATATATATTTCATATGACTTATTCATGTAGCTATTTTTCTATGTCAACAACCTATACAGAGCTCTCCACTCTAAAACATACACACAAGTCTGTTTTAAACTCTAGAACACAGTCTGTTCACAGTTCATAGGCTGCATGTATTTTTGTTTTCAACAGTTGAGTTGTGTCTTGACTGAGATTCAGTTTTATGTACCCCAAATGGTAATTATAGAAATTACAAATGAAATAAGTGCAACAAAGAAGAAATTTTCCCTGCCTATGAAAATTCAGTTAAAAGTTTTAAAATGTTTTGAGAAAAAAGGTCATTTAAGAAAGCTTTCAGGTGTGTGCAAGGAAGTCGCAACAATTTAGGGAGGAACATATTAACTTTCTGTAGAGATTCTGCATGTCTCTGAGTTCTCATTCCATTAAAAATGGTTTTATTGGCTAATTACAAATATGACAGATACAAAAATGACCGGGACAAGCTCCATGAGTAGGTCTATTTCTAAAGACAAGGCTTGGCTATATACAAAAAGATCAATGAAAAGAAGCACATTTGTATGTTTTATGTTAAAATAATTCTGAAGCATATGTATCATGTTTTCAAGACTCCTTGCACTTGACTGCACTTTTTCCCAACTAACCAATTACCTGGATTTTATCATAAAAAACTTCTAATGTAATTAACTTATGCTGACTTCATTCCACAAAGTACTTGTGTCACCTTATAAAAACACATTTTATAAAATTATATAAAATTTATGTATGTAAAAAGGCACATAGTTTTTATAGAAAACTATAAAGTCAAAGCTAAGATTTAAGGAGAAAAGGAGGGAAAGAATAATCAAGTCAGTTCAGTTTTTATTTAGTTCTGAGGTTTATGTCAAAGCAAAGAGAGAAATTGACCGCAAGATTCTTAGCATCCAAGTTAAAATAAAAGTAACAGGAAAGCAGACTAGATGCTCAGGCAAAAAACAGCTTTTCCTGTTATTGAGAAAAATCATCTGATACATAGCAGGGCAATCTAGTATGGTTGTTTGGATAGTAAATTATAGCTGACATAAAATATATGTATAAAGTGCTTAAAAATAAAAGGATTTTTCTTATTTTTTAAAAATATATTTTATTGATTTCTTACAGAGAGGAAGAGAGAGGGATAGAGATTTGGAAACATCGAAGAGAGAGAAACATGGATCAGCTGCCTCTTGCATGCCCCCTACTGGGACATGCCCACAACCAGGATACATGCCCTTGACCAGAATGGAACCTGGGACCTTTCCGTCTGCAGGCCGACACTCTATCCACTGAGCCAAACCGGTTTCGGCAAATAAAAGGATTTGATACCCTGGCAATATTTTAATGTAAATTCCCAAGATCGATCTATTCTGATAGCACCTCCTTTTGGAGCAGGTACCCATTACCAGGAGCAGCTCACAGCTGCTGGGGATGGCCTGAGTATTCCTCACTGCAACCACAGAGGATAAGTGGTATCACTGGTAGCATCGTAACAAGCATCTCAGTCCCAGAGGTGAGGGTTGTAGGGCTAGCCAGCAGAAGCCCAGCCCCATGATGCCATGTTCTGTGCCAGGCTGTGGAAGTTACCTTCTCAAGCATTTTTACTTCATACCACTGATCTTCACCCATGGACAGTTTCTTTGAGCTGCTTTTGCTAGCAGTTATATCAAACCAGCTGGCACATTAGAATTACCTGGGCAGTTAAAAAGTTGTTTTACCTCCCCTTCCTCCCATCCCAGAGATTCTGATTCAATTGGTCTGGACAGGAACTTGACATCAGCATTTTATTTTATTTTTTAAAATATATTTTATTTTTTTACAGAGAGGAAGGGAAAGAGAAAGAGTGTTAGAAACATCGATAAGAGAAAGACATCGATCAGCTGCCTTTTGCACACCCCCTACTGGAAGTGTGCCTGCAACCAAGGTACATGCCCTTGACCAGAATCGAACCTGGGACCTTTCAGTCCACAAGCCAAAGCTCTATCCACTGAGCCAAACGGGTTTTGGCCGGCATCAGCATTTTAAAAAAAAATCCTCCTGGCTTGAGAAACTGGAGGTGAGGCAAAGACTTATTTGTCTTCTTTATTCTTGGTGCTAAATGATGCTTTGTAAAATTAATGTCCTATTTTTCAGCTTCTGGGCTTACTGTTATACAGGATGTGACATAATCTTTCTCTCCTTCCTCTTTCCATCTCCACTCCTACCCTCCCTTGCCCTCCCCCTCCCGCTCACACACAGAGATGATTGGGCGAGACAACTGAAGTTGGTTCAGTCTTCTTTTTGTAGGCACTGCCAACATCTAGAAACAATTTTCTTAGAACTATTGTTCACCTCAAAGCCAATGTTCTGTGGTATTTAATTATCAACATCTCTGATGAATAGAGTGAAGGTCTGGGTTTTCTGGATAATTTTTTAGCTTTCATTTTATTTCCATGGAATAAGTTTAAATTACACTGATGTGTTAATACTTGATTGCTACACCAAGTATCTAAGTTTTCTGCATCATTGTAAAAATATAAGTTGTTGGTTTAGATTTCATTGATGACTTGAGAAAACATTACATATGTCCATTTTTTTTAAAAAAAAAACTACTAAGTAAACCAAGACAGGTTTGGCTCAGTGGATAGAGCGCTGGCCCGGGTTCTATTTTGGTTAGGGGCATGTACCTTGATTGTGGGCACATCTCCAGTGGGAGGAGTGCAGAAGGCAGCTGATCGATGTTTCTCTCTCATCGATGTTTCTACCTCTGTCACTCCCTTCCTCTCCATAAAAAATCAATAAAAATATATTTTAAAAAATTAAAAAACTAAGTAAAATTCAAATTTAAGAGTCAGATAAAAAGGTAGTTAGTCATGTTACCAAACAATGTTTTGTTTATTAAAGGCTAATGAGTCTTAAATATTGAGCCACACTAAGACATTTCAAAAGTGAGTCAACTGAGAAAATTGCAGATTGCTTCCAAATTTTGGGAGTATATCTGTTGCATAAATAAATCAAACAAGGAAATAACTGATTGATAAGAAAAAAATAAAATAAAAATGAAAGTCATTTTAATTGAGCACAGAAAACTCTAAAATAGGCTTGGTATTATTAGCCTGAATGCTTTGCCTTTTATTTCAATAGTGTCCAACAGGATTGAGTTGTAAACATTAAGCCATGTGGAAGTGCCTGAATTTGTGTCTGGCACATGGTAGGTGTACAAAAAATATTAGTTGAGTGTGAATAGCGGTGGTGGTAGAGCTATGTTTATTGGAAATCAATGGATGTCATCCCTACCTTAGTTGAGAGAGACCAGCTTTTCCTTCTTTCTTATTTTTCTAGTAAAGGAGAGGGGCCTTCACTCTGGCCCTGTGCCAGGACCTCAATCAGTTAATGTTAGCTACCATAAATACCTTGAGTTGACACTGCCATACTCTATACCAGTGGTTCTCAACCTTTCTAATGCCATGACCCTTTAATATAGCTTCTCATGTTGTGATGACCCCCAACCATAAAATTATTTTTATGGTTACTTCATAACTGTAATTTTGCTACTATTATGAACCGTAATGTAAATACCTGTGTTTTCCGATGGTCTTAGGTCACCCTGCTAGTGGTCGCGATCCACAGGTTGAGAACCGCTGCTCTAGACCATCGAGTTTTACTAATGTCAGAGAATCTACGAACACGCAATGCGTGTTTAAGTACAGCATATGTCCTTAGAGTTCTCCAAGTTCTCTGAACTATGGGACAGTAAATCTAAGAACAAGTGGCCAGTAGGTCATTGTTGTTCAGCATTTGCCAAAAGGCCAATAGCTGATGAATTGCTCTCCCCACTCTCTTCTGTGGTCAAAGGAGCGCTAGTCAAAGGCTCTTCACTAACACTGCCGTGGGGCAGCCTCCTCCCAAATCAGGTAGAGCATGTGGTCAGCTGACCTACTGTCACTGGATGTCAACACAAGCTGCTCCCAATTCAGCGGCTAATTAGATGGCCAAGCCACTGAGAGGAGGGTTGGGAAATTTATCTCAAAGTGATGTTTGCACATTTGCACTTTACGTAAGACTGCAGACATTTCACAACCCAGGTCCCTGATTAGAGGTGTGTGGGAGTCTTCGTACAGCTGTGGTTTCAGTTTGTCTGAGCTTGTGCTGATGACAGCGAGGAGAGGTATTGATTCCCCACCAACCCTCCTCACCGCATCAGCAAAGACTCAGTCTAGACACAAACCTGAGAATTCGCTTCACTGAAGTTTGTACCATCGAAAAATGGAGCATTGATAACATCTGGAATTCGCTATTTGTACAGAAACCATTGTGTCCAATGATAATAATGGCCTTTCTACCCTAAATTCAATCTGTGACCCCAAAATGCAGCTGAGCTCTAAGCTTCCTTTTAGACCTATAATTGTGTGTCTTAAACTACTTGTCTTTGTCAACATAGTGTTAGTCTTTCAAAACAGTGGTTTCCAACTGGGAGTGATTTTTCCCTCCTGGGGACACACTTGGCATTATGGGGAGACATTGCTGTCACAACTGGTGGTGGGGTGCTACTGGCACCTAGTGGGTTGCTGTGGACTAAACATGTCTCCCCCAAATTCACATGTTCACATATGTCTTTCATATGTACTCAGAGGTGGGGCCTGTGGGAGGTAATGTGGTCATGAACCCTTATGAAAAGATTAGTGCCCTCATGAGAAGAGCTACCGTGTGAGGCTACGTGGAGAAGAGGGGCATGTCTGAGGTAGGAAAGGGGTCTTTACCAGGAGCTCGGCCATGCTCGCACCCTGGTTGGAATCTTCTAGACTCCAGGACTGGGAAAAATAAATGCACGGTGTGTAAGCTGCCCAAACTCTGGTATCTGTTGGAGCAGCTGAACTGGATTGGAGCACAGAGATGCTGCTCACCATCCTACACCTCATAGGACAGCCCCCCCCCACCACCACCACCACCAGAGAATGGTTTGTCCAAAAATGTCAGGCGTGCTGAGATTGAGAAAGCCGGGAAGGAGTACATGCCGGAGAGAACAACGCGGGTTTGGGAAGGGAACTTGTTCTGAGCAAGAGCTAGCAGTTACTTTTCCTGGGAACATTCTGCTAGTTGCCTAGCTGCGATTTTGCAATGTTGATTATTACTTAAGAGGAAGCAAAGCGTTCTCAGACGGAGTGGGAGACACAGATGTGAACCTTCGTAATGGTGAGAAAGTTTCTCTGCCAAGGACACTCAGGAATACAAGTTGTGCGCTTACACAAATAGAAGACATTCAAATTACCTATCCTTTCAGGTTTCCTTTATTTTTTTTTTTTCTGAAAGAAGCGCTCACCACCAATTCCTTTTGCCTTAGGCACAGCAACAGAATTCTCTGAATGAAACTCCTTATCAT
The DNA here is from genome assembly GCA_004026805.1 of Lasiurus borealis. Lineage (NCBI taxonomy): Eukaryota > Metazoa > Chordata > Mammalia > Chiroptera > Vespertilionidae > Lasiurus > Lasiurus borealis. The sequence goes on from PVJN01010870.1 coordinate 54,814, forward strand.
GCCAGGAAAGAATGAATTCCCCTGGAAAGTCTTGCAAACCTCTCTGCTGGAAGCTGGGGTCCCCACACTGCAGGCCAGGGTGTTGCCTATAAGTGCTTGGCATTCAAAAGCAAATGCCAGCAGCAGCTGGGGTGCTACCTGCAAGCTAGTTAGAAAAAGAAAAAAGAAAGAAATCCAGATTTTAGGCCCAGCCCAACCTTCTAAATCAGAACCTGCATTGTAACCAGATGGGGACAGGGCTGGGGTGGTCCTTTAAAGATTAACAAGTACTTCTTGATGGTCTTCATTCTATGGTAATGAAGCCCTAATTTTGGAGACTGAATAAAACTGGACTTGATTGTTATTAAAAATAGGCAGGCATTTGCTTGTGGCTGGGTATGTTGTATGGGGCAGCCTGGTTCACCCTTTGGGCTTCCGTACTCTCTTTTGTAAAAAGAGAGTGAAGACAAGAGGACTTCTATGTTCTTTTCTACTTAAGACGCTGTGGGAAATATGTTTGTTTTTTCCTGCAGTATAAACATGGTTTTTAACTCTCTGAGTTGTCTTGGTGAGGGTAAACTTTAGAAAAGGAAGGCCTCTGGCCAGTACCTAGATACATCGACCCGGGTTGATGATCTTTGATTTCTTATGCAAGCTATCCCACCTCTAACCTTGAATCTGAGCCTGCAAACGTCAGGGGAGTGCCTCTTGGTTGGCACTTGGGCCTATTCTTCGCAGTGGCAGTCCTTGTCCCCCTGGTGGCCTGAGCATCATGGATTATGGACCCACTGGCAAGCGCCAGCCTTGGCTGTGCCAGCAGGCTCTGCCCGGGCGTGCAAGGTGGGCATGCAAGGTGGGCTCCTGTGCAGTGCCTGCTTGTTCCTGGGCCATCCCAGTGGAGCCCAGCTGCCGTCTAGCCAGGACCATGTGAAAACAGAGGTTGGGCATAGGAAGAGCACAAAGATGAAAAGTGTCTGCCATCCCAGGTCTTCCAAGAGCTTCCTCTGGAGAGTGACTGGGAGGTGGTGCTTTTGATTTGTTTGTTTGCACAGTTCAAGAGACTGAAAGGTCACGATGGCCCTCCAAGTCACAGAATTACCATGCCTCTCTCTTCCCGTGCAGTACAGTGTATATGTGTGTTGGCGGGGGG
>PVJN01010871.1:0-55842 GCA_004026805.1 Lasiurus borealis
TCTCTCTCTCCTGGTGGAAAGGCTTACTCTGCGGGTTGCCGGAGGGTGTTTCTGACGGGCTCCAAGGAAGGACAAAAGGAGCCAGGTGTGCCTTCCCAGAATTTTACGCCGGCCTCGTCCGGTAACTGCATGCAGTGCTCTGTGCGCTGAGGTATGTTGCTTGGTAGCTAGGCATGGCTGTGAGCAGAGAGAATGGAGGAGGTGGGGGAGGTGTGTAACTGCCTTTTCCAAAGAGGCAGCTAGCCAGTGTTTGAGCACAGCACCGATAACCAGCAATGAATAGGAGAGCAGGGCAGGGACGCAGATCCAGGTAGAACATAGGGTCTTGATAAGCCACTTGCTTTGTTTCCTCTGTGGACTTAGGAAAGCAGATAGAACTTGCCATTCAAAAGAGCTGGTAAAGAAATGGAAACCCAGTGGTTTGTGTAAAATGTTATCACCTCATTGCTGAAACTTTGTCAGCTAAGGCCAGAAATGGGAGCCAGTGGTATCTTTTTTGTTTGGTTTTAAATATGTTTTATTGATTTTTTTTTACAGAGAGGAAGGGAGAGAGATAGAGAGTTAGAAACGTTGATGAGAGAGAAACATTGATCAACTGCCTCCTGCACAACACCTACTGGGGATGTGCCCGCAACCAAGGTACGTGCCCTTGACCGAAATCGAACCTGGGACCTTTCAGTCCGAAGGCTGACGCTCTATCCACTGAGCCAAACCGGTTTCACCTGAGCCAGTGGTATCCTAAGATGTTATTTTGGAGTGCAAGCATGTCAAACTCAAAGGCTAATGGCTAAATAAACAAGGCATGAGGCCCTAAGGCCACGAGTTTGACATGCATGGGGTAGAGCTTTCCTTTGCATCTGGAAAGACTTTGGGGTCCAGCCCCTAAAATCTCACCTAGCCCTGCCATTTGTTTCATCTCCAGAGTTTAAACAGTAGAAGGTTATGTGGAGGTGAGGGAAGGAAGGGAACCTGCGTGGAAGGTATGGCAACTTGAAACAGTCCTCTGCCCCACCGATTTTGCTCAGAGGTTGAGCAGAGGTCAGGGTTCAGTCTCCATCAGGGCATATGATCAGGGTTACGGGCTTGATCCCCAATAGGGAGCATGCAGGAGCAGCCCATCAATGGTTCTCATCATTCATGTTTCTATTTTCTCCCTTCCTCTCTGAACTCAATTATATATACCAAAAACAAACAAACAAACAAACAAAAAACCTACAGTTTTCCATGTACTTGGCTTCTTAGCCTTAATAAAAAAAAAAAAATCAGGATTTTTTTAGGGAAAACTATCCAAGAAGTTGAAATCTAAACTTAAATTGGGAAATAAGGCTGAATGTATTTCTAAGGTGTTACACGGCTCAGAATTCCATCAAGAAATATGGTTAAGCCCTAGCTGGTTTGGCTTGGTGGATAGGGCTTGAGGACTGAAGGGTCCCAGGTTTGATTCTGATCGAGGGCACATGCCCAGGTTATGGGCTCTATCCCCAGTGTGGAGGCAACCAATCAGTGATTCTCTCTCATCATTGATGTTTCTATCTTTTCTTCCTTCCTCTCTGAAATCAATAAAAATAAAACCAAAAAATATATATATATGGATAAGTCCTGTTTTTTGAGAAAAGTTTGCCTTTTTTTTATTTCCGTTTTTAGAGACATTTCTTGTGGTCTGTGGTCCATTGCAACCTGTAGATCTTTGCTACTCCTAGTGGTCCGCAGCATCTCCAGCACCAGAGAGCGTGTTAGAAATGCAGAATCAGAGAGGACTCCCCCAGGTTTTCTTGTTCTTACGCCTCCCCTCCCCTCATCCCCACCTTACTCCCTCTAAAAATCCTGGAAAAACATCCTTGGGTGAGGATTAACAAAATAAACAAACAAAAAGCGCCAAAAGCAGAATCAGCATTTTCGTTCTGAGAGGACCCCTCAGGAAGCTCTTTTGCTTCAGATCCCTCTCCTGAGCCCCTCCCGTGCCTGATGGACCTGACGTGGCATTGCATTTTTGTAGGACCTTTTCTAACACATTGGGTAATAGATGTTTAAATTCAGATTTTAGCTCCGCTGATTTTGAAATCTTAACCGTGTTGTGTCTTGGCTTCCTCAGTAAGTATGTGGGTGGTAATGATTGAGCATTTTAGGAATTGTAGTAATTAAGGGGTTAATATTCGGTAGGTGCTTTCCTGGGTAACTCAGAGACAGATAAGAGTATTTGCATTCAGGGTGGGAAAATAATATATCTTTTATTTGATGGAAATCATGGCCTGTTTTCATCCGAAGCCAATCAGCACAGTCCCTCATGGATTCTACTCTCTGGGGGATGTGCTGGGGCAGAGGAGGTGCTTTGCAGGTGATGGTGGTAAAGTAGTGGGTTTCACTGCATTGCCTTTTCAGAGTCACTGTGGCTCCTTGTAAAACAGTCTCATTTTTCTTGAGGAAGATTGTTGTTATCTTTGGAAGTTGTCTTCCTGGTCAAGGACTTGTAACCAAAGTCTAGCAGAAAAGCAAATATAAAACTACTCTTCAGTTTTCAGGATAATTAAGAATAGTAAAATTATCATCTAAGACCTCAGAAAAGTGGATAGTACACATCTGTTTTCTAGAACCAGATAAAGATAGTTCAAGAAAAGAACGCTACATGAACACAGACCCAGAAATCCTCAACAAAAAACTAGGAAATCAGATCCAGCAACATTAAATGTAAAAGGAATAGTACACCACAACCAAGTGTGATTTATCCCAGGAACAAAAGGCTGTTCCACTTTTCCAAAATCAATAGATGTATTCCACCATATGAATGCCTTAACAAAAACCACATGATTATGTCAGTGGACGCAGAAAAAGCATTCGACAAAATTCAACATTCATTCATGATAAATGCTACCAGCAAACCAGTAAGAGAAGGGCACTTTCTCAACTTGAAAAGGAGCTTCTACCGAAAAACTACAGTTAACACACATAGATAGATGCAGCTAACATAGTGGTGAAAGAATGAATGCTTTTCCCCAAGATGGGGAACAAAGTAATGACATCTGCTCTCACCACTGATATTCACCATCCCACTGGAAGTGCTAACCAGTGCAAGAAAAATAAAAGGAAGGCATACAGATTGGAAAGAAAGGGCAACTGTTCCCATTTGTAGATGGCATGATTGTCTGTGTAGACTTCCCTATGGATATATAAAAAATCTGGGAATAATAGGACAGTTAGCAAGGTTTCAGGATACAAGGTCAACACACTAAAGTCAATTGTATTTCTATATCCTAGCAACAAATCTTTGGAAACTAAAATTATAAAAAGAAAACAAACAAAAAAACCCCTATCAGTTGCCGTTGATCTGAAAGGAATGTAATACTTAGGTATAAATCTAACAAAACAGGTGTAGAATCGGCCCACTCAAAACTAAAACACTGAAGAAAGAAATCCAAGAGGATCTAAAATAAATGGACAGGAGGCGGCTGATCGATGTCTCTCATCGATGTTTCTGACTCTCTGTCCCTCTCCCTTCCTCTCTGTAAAAAATCAATAAAATATATTAAAAAAAATAAATGGACAGACATACTGGGTTCATGGATTGGAGGGGACACATTCTTGTTAAAATACCAGCTCTCCACAAATTGATCTGTAGGTTGAACACAATCCCACAATTCCAGCAAGATGTTTTTAGAGACAAACTGACCCTAAAATGTATATGGGTAGTCAGATCAGCTAGGGCAAGGGAAGGCTGGTGGAAGGGCATTCAGGGCAGAGGGAGCAACCTCACCTGAGGTCACCTTGGTTGAGAGCTCTGTGTGTATGTGTGTGTGGGGGGTGGGGATGGGAGGTGGATGGATTCCAGGAATATGAACTTTGTCTCTTATCTCCAGGAGGTTTGGCCAGTGGCTTGTTTACTTCAGGCCTCAGACAGGTTTCCTCAGTTGAAAACAGGGGCTGACGTTAGTACCAGTGAGCCTTCCATTCAAAGCCCTTAGCAATTCTCACATTCCAAGTCATCTCACCCTGTTGCACTATAAAATATCTCTGGAATGATACAAGTTGAGAAACTGGGTGGCTGTGGGCCAGGGTGGAAGGGAAGTTTACTTATTTATTTTTTAAAATATATTTTTATTGATTTCAGAGAGGAAGGGAGAGGGAGAGAGAGAGAAAAACATCCATGAGGAGAGAATCATGGATCAGCTGCCTCCTACAAGTCCCCCACTGGGAATCGAGCCCACAACCCTGGGCATGTGCCCTTGACCGGAATCGAACCTGGGACCGTTTAGTTCCCAGGCTTATGTACTGAGCCAAACTGACTAGGGTGGAGATTTATTTTTCACTGTATGGCTTTTCATACTTTTTGAGTTGTATACCACATGCAAATACCGTCTGTTCAAAAATTGCTAAAATGTTAGCTGTTGTGAATTCTACCTTTGCATAGATTAATCTTAAAGCTAATATACTGAGCATAAATTTTAATTGAGCTTTTATTACTGTCATTATTTTATAATTTGGAGGCCCTAGAGGATGATTTAGATAATACAGAACTTGAAGCTTAATTTTTTTTTCAATACGTTTTCCTGTAAAGCAAGCATTCTGCACAATAGGAGTGCTTAATATATTTGTTGAAGGTAATGGCAAAATTTCTTCCATTTGAAAGGAATGTACCTTCATTTATTGGTTAAAACACTGTATGAGGATGGAATGTACTATGTAACATGGTGACTACATTTAATAACACTATATTGCATACTTAAGAGTTGGCTAAGAGTAGATCTTAAAAGTTCTCATCACAAGAAAAAATTTTGTAACTAGACTTATTGTGACGATCGTTTCGTAAGATGTACAAATGCTAAATCATTGTTCTACACCTGAATCTAATTTACATGTAAATTATATCTCAATTAAAAATATTGGAACATTGAAGAAAATTAGGGAAGAACATTTAGTATGATGGATTCAAATGAAAAGAGCTTTGGCATTGTTTTCTTTCAAAGGCTGCGTAAGATCTGAGGATGATTTCCAACTTTTTCCTGTTAGGAAGGATGCTTCATTAAATGGGCTGTATTCTACTTTTGCACTGTTATTAATTCTTGTTACATTTCAAGAAGTGCTTTTATTACATCAGAGGGCAATACATTAAATTTCTGAACATTAAAAAAATGATGGACTTGGTCAGCATTTTCCCTATAACACACCTGTGGGTCTGGCTTACCCACAAGTACTTACCAGTGGGAAACGGTGAGCTCGGTAAGACCTAGCTCCTCCTGAGTCAGAGGGCCAAATTAATTCTCTGTTAACAGCCCTGGAGGATCACGGTTAATTAGAAAGTGGTAAGAACCTTTCTCAGGTCATGGATGCTTTGTGGAGGAGGCAAGGACCGGAGGGTATGTGCCTTGCTGAGTCCTAGATGCTTCTTCCTCCTGGTAGAATGGATGTCTACCTGGGTCCTGGAGAGAGGCATTTTCAGCCGACAGGTAGATCTGGATCCACCTGTGTGATCCACCCCTTTAAGGACCCGAGGTTTGTATGGCATCCGAGGCTGATTATTTTCCAGGATGATCCTGTGAGCTGTTGAAATAACCTGGAAATACCAGCATTCTGGCTTTCAACTCATAACCACTATCACTGCCTCTTTATTCTTATTCCTGGAAGTAGCTCCTGATCCTTTTGTAGGATGAGGTCAGATTTCTTTGGAAGTGAAGTTGTTTGTTAGAGAATAGAGCAGTAGTCAGAGGCCTGTGACCGTGATCACAGAGGCTCAGTTTTCCCAGACAGCCCCAAATTCCTGTGCTAGCCTCATTAAAGAATGTGTAATGCTTAAGTACACCCTAAGTTTCGTAGAAATTATTTGCTTTAAATTACGAAAGACTCCAAGCACTGAAATTAAGAGTAATTCTTACAACAAGTACTCATGTACTGACATTGTGTCCTGAGATTTCTGTTTGGAAAATAAGATGATTCCCGGGGGACAGGCTGTGAATGCAGAAGTAAAAAATCAGGATGAGATGTGCTGGGGCTTGGAATCCTTAGCAAGGTGAGGTCAGAGGGCCCAGAAGGGGGAAGGATGGACTGGGAGAGGCCGAGAATACGAGCAAGGTACCCCGGCTCAAGGGATGGCCTCAGCATCCCCTGAGGTGGTGAAGAGCCCGTTTAAGCTTCTAAAGCAGCGGTTCTCAACCTGTGGGTCGAGAACAGCTAGCAGGGTCTCCTAAGACCATCAGAAAACACAGATATTTACATTAAGATTCATAACAGTAGCAAATGACAGTTATGAAGTAGCGATAAAAATAAGTTTATGGTTGGGGATCACCACAACATAACGAACTGTATTAAAGGGTTGCGGCCTTAGGAAGGTTGAGAACCACTGGGGTAAAGGCTCAGTTCACAGTAGTCCAGGGCTGGGAGATGGCCCTCAGCTCGCTGAAGAGGGGACGGATGAGAGGAAGGGTATAGAGTTCAGAAAGTGACACTTCCTTCGGGACAAGATCTTGCTTTTTCAGTTTCGGAAACTAAACATTTTTAAGCAGTTAATTTCTTGATGGGGAGGACTTTTGTGCGAAAAATTCTCACTTAAAGGGCAGCCCAGCCCTCATGGCCGTGCCTCTCGTGTGTGGCCCTGTCGCCTCACATAAAACGGCGGAGTCTGTCACTGATTTTCAGAGGGGAGTCCCCAGGGAGCCCCGGAGTTTATTGCTATAGAAATGGAGGCTTATGAGTCAGGCCGAGGGGCTGGGTACTAATTATATTTCAAAAAGTCTAATAGAACCTGCATTCAACAGGCCTTTTTAGACTGCAGTTTTATGGTACTGATTATTTCGTGTTTATCAGAAGCTTTGATTAACATTTGGTTAACTTATTCCTGCCTCAGAGTCTTTGCATTTGAGGTTTATTCTTTCATCCCTTGCCTCCCAGCCCTGGCCCCAAAAATGCCCACTTGGCTCTGTTCTTTAGAATTGTTCTGCTCAGAACAGACTTTCTCCGACCACCCTATAAAGTAGGGCACTGGCCAGCCCTCACCCCCCTTTATTTACCGCCTGGCTGGATCGGCTCCACGAGAGCAGAGATGCTGTACGTTTTCCTGCTTTTCGCAGTGTCTGAAACAGTGCCCGTCACCTAGTAAGGCCTGGGTAAACAGCTGAATAGATGACTAGACATATCTCTGTTTAAGAAAAGAAAGAAAAAAATGGAGTATTACTGAATGTAGTTTGTAAGATGAACTTATTTGAAAACATGTGATCTGTAAAGGAAAAATAACGTATTTATATATTTGTGATTAAATAAACTTCTGTTCTAAGTGGAAAATGTTGGAGAGGAAATGTGGGAATAAAATGCTATTGTAATTATTATTTTCTGTTTTTTAACTAAGTCTTTAAAGTGTATTCACTGCTAGCTACTAGGAAACAGAAGCTTTTGCTTAGGAGGCAAAATTTTTGTAAAAGGGTCGGGCGGCGGGGACCATAAGAGGTTTGGCCCAAGCCTTTTTTTTTTTTAACATTTTTATTGATTTCAGAGAGGAAGGGAGAGGGGAGAGAAAGATAGAAACATCAGTGATGAGAGGGAATCATTAATCAGCTGCCTCCTGCATGGCTCCTACTGGGGATCGAGCCTGCAACCCAGGCATATGCCCTTGACCGGAATCAAACCCAGGACCTTTAGTCCACAGGCCGGCACTCTATCCACTGAGCCAAACCAGCTAGGGCTTGGCCAAGCCTTTTGCTTAGAGAAGTGTAAAATGACAACCAGGGATTCTGTAATTATTATTGAATTTGTCTGCTTTTTGCTTAACATGTTGAGCGAGAGGGTCGCTCAGGGTCTGACAAGCTAACTTTTTGAGAACCCTTAGAGCGAGCAGACACTTAACATGTGTAAAGAAAGAGTTGCAAGTGGGATTGAGGTGGAGAGTTCTACTTGTTTTTATAAAGGTCTCTGATTAAAAGAAAAGAAAGCCGGTCATGGGGCTGGAGAAGTGATGCTTCTATCTTTTGCAGGTTGGAGAGAACCATAAGCAATATTGCAATTCAAAATTCTGTCTCTAAACGTTTCAAATGATTAGTTAGATTTGGGAATTAAACGGGTTAATAAGCACTTAAAATGGCCAGAGTTTAACCAGAAGTGGATAGTTTTGGATGGTTTATTTCTTTGCCACTGTGATGACTGGCGTAGTGGAAGCCTTCATTTTTGTGGTTTCTCGTTTATTCCAGCACAGCTATGAAAAACAGTTTAAGGCTGAAAGATTTTTGTGCCAATGGAAAAAAACACACACCCCAGGAACAATGGCTCTTCCAGCGGTAGTTGCTTCTTTAATTTGGCTATTTTCAACCATTTTGGGTTCAAACCCTGTATAAATGTATATAATTTGAGATTGAACGTTGGCTAAATAACTTTAGAGATAGATCAAGATCACTAGCTGGATGGTGGCAAAAATTCTAACATATCTTCCCCTTTAAGAAAACACTATTCTTTGTATATATTTGAATGTGTCGGTGGGGGTAGGCATTGATAGACAGACATAAATAGGACAAAAATCCTGCCTCCACGGGACACCCAGTCTACTTGGGGTTAGAAAGTACACAAACCAAGTGCTTGAATAGAGGCAGGCATGTCAGGGGTCTTTAGAGATGAAAATGGGAAAGTAAAATGGCCTATGGGAAATGGGTACATTCACATGTTGAGTGTTGATGTCAGTGCCTGGCGTAAGGTGTGGTGTGTCCTGTACAGAAAGAATGTATCAGGTTCTGAGAGTCAAGGGCAAGCCTCTGGTAGGGGTGGTAGAGGGTGAACCAGGTATGGGTCCCCAGGTAAAAGTATGGGGAGTGGGGAGAGGGAACCAGGTTGGAAAGGACCAGATTTGTTAGGTTAATTAGTTTGGATTTTCTGAAAGAGATGGGGAACAGTTTGAGCTGTGGTTGCTGAGCATTATTAGATCTGTGGTTAGTATGACTGCGGTGCACATAAGTATAAAATACAAGCTAGAGTTTGAAGATGTATTAGAAAAAAAAAGTAAAATAACTTAATTTTTTATATTGATTACATGCTGAAATAATATTTTGATGTATTGGGATAAGTGAAATATACTATTAAAATAATTCTACCTGTTTCTACTTTAAAAATATGGTTATTAGAAAATTTAAATTTAGCAATTTATTTTTAATATATTTTTATTGATTTTGGAGAGGGAGGGAAAGAGATAGGAACATCAGTGATGAGAGAGAATTATTAATCAGCTGCCTCCTGCACGCCCTACACTGGGGATTGGGTTCGCATCCTAGGTATATGCTCTGACTGGGAATTGAACGGTGGTTCATACTTCCTGGGTCATAGGTTGACGCTTAACCTCTGAGTCATGCCAGCCGGGCTAAATTAGCAATTTAAAATTACATATATGGCTGACATATTTCTATTGGATATCTCTGGGTTAGAGGATGTGAAGAATGGCTTTGAGAAGGATGAGATGATAGCAGCAAAGCCTGGGAAGAGACTTAGTAATTCAGGTGAGAAACAAAGGCCAACTGGTCTTTTGGCAATGAAGGTGGAAAGGACATGACAAATGTGACTTAACAGATGCCAGTCAAATTTTGTTATATTTCTGGTTTTTATTTTACATTACACTAAATTTATTTCTCAGTGAAAAATATTGAAGCCAATACTTATTTGTGCACTTACTGTGTAACATTGCTAAATGTTTTACAGATGTTACTTCATTTAATGCTCACAGCAATCCTCCTGAGGCAGATACTTGACAGATGAGGAAGCAGAGGCTGTATTGAGTCAGTAACTCTCTCAAGGTCCCCACAGCTGGCCATCGGGGAGCTATGCAGCCTCCCTTCAGAGACCACTCTTGGACCCTGTGTGTGTCTGTTTCTACAACCGTGCGGCGGTTATGAGCACTGTTTCAGCATCACTTAGCTTTCCTATTCCACAGGGACTTAGCCCATTTCTGTTTCCTCTCCCGCTGGCCCCACTCCTGGTGCATCTGCCCGCCTTGACAGCTCTTCTGTGTCCCAGTTCTGGCACAATACATGGGCTGCACCTGTTAGAGCAGGGGTGGGAATGTGTAAGCCCTGTTAAGGCATTAGGGGTGAGTTAATTAAATGTTTGACCAAATACACAGGCTAATTTTTTAAAGAAAATATCTTTTATTGATTTTTTACAGACAGGAAGGGAGAGGGATAGAGAACTAGAAATATCGATGAGAGAGAAACATCAATCGGCCACCTCTTGCACATTTTCTACTGGGGTTGTGCCCGCAACCAAGATACATGCCCTTGACCGTAATCGAACCCAGGACCCCTCAGTCCGCAGGCTGATGCTCTATCCACTGAGCCAAACCGGTTTCGGCGTAATTCTTCTTCTTCTTTTTTTTTTTTTTTAATATATTTTATTGATTCTTTACAGAGAGGAAGGGAGAGAGATAGAGAGTCAGAAACATCCATGAGAGAGAAACATTGATCAGTCACCTCCTGCACACCCCCCACTGGGGATGTGCCTGCAACCAACATACATGCCCCCGACCGGAATCGAACCCGGGACCTCTCAGTCCACAGGCCGACGCTCCATCCATTGAGCCAAACCGGTTTCAGCTAATTATTATTCTTAATGCCGATAAGTTCCACCTCATCTAGCCAGGTTCTAGTTCAGTCATTCTCCCATTCACATTCTCGTCCCATAAATCTGTTGGAAGCTCCTTGTTCCCCAAAGTAACATGTTGCTGCTGTGAGGCCACTCTAGTCCTCTGCCCAGGAGTGAGTGGTCCAGGATAAGGCAGAATCCTATAGATCTTTCCCTACTCTCTTTCTGCTGGCCCTGCCATGTCCTTCTTCATAGGGTTTTCTTTGTTCTATTGATGTCGTCCTATGTTCTGTGATGTCACTCTAGCTTCATTAAAGTCTACCTTACATCACATATGTCCTTTACTCTCTGGCTTTCTGAACAGATTTGGATATACTTACAGTCTTTTGTAACCCTATCTAACAAAGACAATATATGCAAATTGACCATCACTCCATGACAAAGATGGTGGTGCCCACAGCCAATAAGGAGGGAATATGCAAATTGATGCAACAAAGATGGCAGCAGCCAGGCTAGGTCACTTGCGCTGTCACTATGGCAACACCATAGGCATTCTGCCCCACCGTGGCCTTTGGGCAGCATAGGTGCGCAGGCGTGGAGCTGCCAGAGCAGGGCGGGACACCTGCTATTGGGGGCGAGGCGGGGGGCGGGGGGGTGGTGGGAGCTACAGGATGGTGGCAGGGCTGGAGCAAAGGAGGAAAGCTGCAGCCAGAGCAAAGGCCTGGGTCCCGGGTGCTGGAGGGAACCTGTGCTGGCAGCTAGGGGAAAGAAGGCCTATTCTTGCACTTATCTTCGTGCATTGGGCCTCTAGTAAAGTTTATAAACACCTGCAAGTCCGAGACCCAGTTTTTTTTTTTTTTTTTTTTTTTAAATATATTTTATTGATTTTTTTACAGAGAGAAAGGGAGAGGGATAGAAAGTCAGAAACATCGATCAGCCGCCTCCTGCACGCCCCACAGTGGAGATGTGCCCACAACCAAGGTACATGCCCCCCGACCGGAATCGAACCTGGGACCTTTCAGTCCACAGGCCGGCGCTCTATCCACTGAGCTAGACCGGTCTCGGCCGAGACCCAGTTTTCTCCTGTTGAGTGTACATAGTAGTGAACACTTGGCTACTTGGTAATCACATTCCAACTCATCCAAGTTCAGTTTGATGTGTTAGTAAATTTGGAACAAGTTCCAAATACAGGGAAAGAGTAAAAACAAGTAATTCATGTTGAAGGTGTGTCTTAGTCTGTTATTAAAAAAATACCATAGGTTGGGTGGTTTAAACAATAGAAATTTGCCCTGGCTGGTGTGGCTCAGTTGCTTGGGCATTGTTTAGTGCATCGAAAGGTCACTAGTTTAATTTCCAGTCCAGGCACATACCTAGGTTGCTGATTTAATCCCCAGTACGGGGTGCAGCTGACCAATGTTTCTTACATTGATGCTTTTTTTTCCTTTTCTCTTTTTCCCCCTCTTTTCTCCTTTTAAAACCAATAAACAACAGAAATTTATTTCTCACATTTCTCACACTTCTGGAGACTGGTCCATGATCAAGATGCCTGCAGGGCAGGTTTGCTCCTGAGGCCTCTCCTCTTGGCTTCTAGGTGACTGCCATCTCACCATGTGCTCACAGGACCTTTTCTTTGTGTGTGCCCGGAGAGAGGGGGGAAGATTTCTCTTCTTTTACAAGGACACTGATGTCATTCTCAGGGCCCATCTCATGACATCATCCAATCTTAATTACTTCCCAAAGGGTTCTGATCTCCAAATAGCACATTGGAGAGTTAGGGCTTCAACAAATGCATTTGGGTGAGGGAGATGTAATTCAGAGCATAGCAAGGCGAGAGCATGGTATACTCGTAAATCAGTAATGGCGGTTCAGGGTGGCTCCAAATATCTTGAAACTCAGGATTTTAGACAGAAGGAGTCTATTGAGCACCACACCAGCCCCTCCTATGTTTTACGGGTGAGGAATCTGGCCCCTAGAGAAGTTGTGACTTACCTGTGGCGACCCAGTCTGTTGGTGGCCTTGGAACCTGAGTCTCTGGCTGGCGTTCTTTCCCCTGTGACCCCTCTACTGGAGGGGTGATAGTTTGATTCCTTTCTATGAAGCTAGATGTGCAACAGCTCTGTGGATTCTGATTATCTTATCCTTTGTATGATTTTGGGGAGAGAGGAAGGGTGGTAAACTCCCTGAGTTGTGTTTTAGGATGGTAGTTTTAGGAAAGATTAGAGATGACGAATCAAGCCTGCTTGTGATGCTCTGTTTAAATTGCAGGTGTTTAGCCGAAACCGGTTTGGCTCAGTGGATAGAGTGTCGACCTGCGGACTGAAAGGTCCCAGGTTCAATTTTGGTCAAGGGCATGTATCTTGGTTGCAGGCACATTCCCAGTAGGGGGCGTGCAGAAGGCGGCTGATCAATGTCTCTCTCTCATCGATGTTTCTAACTTTCTATCCCTCTCCCTTCCTCTCTGTGAAAAATCAATAAAATATATTTAAAAATAATAAATAAATTGCAGGTGTTTAACCAGCCCAGGAAAATTGCCCAAGTGAATGTACTGGGGCAGGCAGCTGACTGGGGAGTCCCGATGTTTGGATTGTAATGAAACCCTAATGTTTGCAGGTGTAAATTGATTTTTAGTTCCTTAATTTCTCTAATAATAAACTGATGTCAAGATAATTTGCTAAAAAAAAAAAATATATATATATACACACACACACACACACACACACACACACACACACATATATATAAAAGCCTAAATGACCATTTGCCCTGTAGTTTTGACGCGCAGTGACCATCAGGGAGCAGACGCTCAATGCACAGGCATGGAAACATGGAACAAACCGATGAATCTCAGAGGGAAGGGGGAGGGGGAGGCCAGGAAGACATTAACCAAAGATCTTACATGCATAATAGAGGGCCGATGCATGGATTTGTATACCAGTGGGGTCCCTTGGCCTGGCCTGTGGGGATTGGACTGAAACTGGCAGTCCGACATCCCCTGAGGGGTCCCTGATTGCAAGAGGGCGCAGGCCAGGCCGAGGGACCCCACTAGTGCACGAATCCATGCATCGGGCCTCTAGTTGGTTTATGTTCCTTTAGAGTATGGTTTCGTGGATGAAACTGGGAAATAGACCCCCAGTTGTGACAGGTGAGTACGTATATCTACATGGCTCTCTGCTTGATCCCGAAATGTGTGGTGGTGGTGGAGGTGGTAATGAGGATGTTGCTGGTGTGGTCATCAATGAAGAATGACAAATTGTAGGGAGAAGGAAATCTGGGGAGCTCAGCAGGGCCAGTAGTTTGTGGAGCCTCTCCTATGAGGCTAGCTCTACAGAGTTCTGTAGGATATATATTTGCCCCCCTCCCTCCATCTCTCTCCCTCTCTTTCTTTCTTAATGGACTATAGAATCAGCCATTGTGTCTCAGACCAGATCAATATAAATGAAAGCAAAGTTAAAAATTAAAAAAAAAAATTCTACCTGCTTACAACAGTAAACTTTTTTTTTTCTCTGTAATATTTTATTGATTTTTCAGAGAGAAAGGGAGAGGGATAGAAAGTTAGAAACATCGATGAGAGAGAGAGAGAGACATCTATCAGCCGCCTCCTGCACGCCCCCTACTGGGGATGTGCCCGCAACCAGTGTACATGCCCTTAACCGGAATCGAACCTGGGACCTTTCAGTCCGCAGGCTGACTGACGCTCTATCCATTGAGCTAAACCGATTTCGGCTGGGAGAGTGTATTTTTAACTAAGACCAAATAAGACAAAAATGTAAACTCTAATTTTCCAGATACAATGTTTTACACAGATTGATTTTGAATTGCTAAGCGTGTGCGCGGCCTCCCAGCATTCTGTGTGGTCCTCTGTGAGGATGCTGATGATGCATTCCGTAGTGCACGACTGACGGAATGAACAGAGATGAAGGTAACTTGCCGCCTCATTTCAACAAAAGCTCCCGTGTTGTTGAAGTGAAACTTTGAGTCCTGTCCCGAACCTAAATGGTCATTTAGAACATCCGTCAACAGGTGATGATGTGCAATGGGTAGTGGAGTTGGTGCAGAAAACCCGGCCCGCTTCCATCCAGGAGGTCCTGGCTGGGGGTGGGCCCTGAGGGGGCCTTTGTGACTCACTGGGTGGGCTGCTCCCAAGGCCCTGTCATCTCTTCAGTGTCGGGCAGCTCTGAGTTCCCAGGAATAGACACGGGGGTTCCTTTTGGGTTTACTCAGAACCAGGTAAACCAGGTCTTGGAGGGAACCCAGGGACGGCCCAGCAGCCAGGCCTCATGAATCTTGGGGGTTTTACTGGAGTCAGTTATTCACTTGAGGACTCATTTTTCTTCCAAGCTTCCCGGTCAGAAGGCAGCTCACCAAGGGCCTCTGTCCTCCCCTCGCAGGCTGGACTGTGACCCAGTCACATCTAAAAGAGGACTGGGCTCGCCCTGGCTTGGTTTTGCTCAGTGGGTAGAGCCTCAGCCTGCGGACTGAAGGTCAAGGGCACATACTTTGATTGCATGTTCTATCCGTGGTTGGCGAGTGCAACCAATCAATGTCTCTCTCTCACATCAAAGTTTCTCTCTGTCTCTCCCTCCTCCCTTCCACTCTTTCCAAAATCAATGGAAAAAACACCTTCGGGTGAGTTTAACAAAAATCAATTAATTAAAAAAAATACTGGCTCTGCCCAGCTCCATGCTGGCCCCACTCTAGCCTGAGGCTCACCCAGTGCTTCGTCCTATGCCAGCCGGGCCTGCTGATGGAGGGGCATCTGTCCATTTGGCTTCTGAGCACTGGTGGCCCTTCTGAGGGGCTTCAGCTTTTCGGGGCTAGGCTCGCCCTTCAGCAGTGGGTTCAGCTCTTTGGGTCTGGGTTCAGCCCTTCAGCCTTAGGCTCTGCCCTTCAGACTGACTTCAGCTGTTTGGAAGGAGTTTGGGGCCTTAGGGGCTGGGCTGGGCTGGGCTGTTTGGGGCTCGGCTCTGCCCTTCGGGACCCGGCTCAGCTCTTTGGGGCTCAGCTCAGCTCTTGGGGGCTAGGCTCCCCGCTTCAGCACTGCGGTGGGCTGTTCGGGTCTGGGCTCGGCTCTTTGGGGCTAGGTCATAATTCAAAACCACAGTTAGACAAGAAAATTAAAATATTGCATCAGATGTTATTTATAACTAAAGAAGTCATGGATGGGGGAGTGGGTGATGAGGAAAGAAAATGTCATGGCCTTGTCAGTTAAGAATACTCTGTTCTGCCCAGCCTGTAATGCCCAGTGGTTGACTGTCGACTCACGAACCAGGAGGTCACAGTTTGATTTCCCATCAGGGCACATGCCTCGATTATAGGCTTCATCCCTAGTAGGGGCATGCAGGAAGCAGCTGATCAACGATTCTCTCATCATTGGTGTTTCTGTCTTCTCTTCCTCTCCCTCTCTTTGAAATCAGAAGAGAGCTGGTGGGCCCACCAGGGGCCATGGGGGCCAGCATATGGCTCTCTCTGTTTCAGAGAGCCAAGGACTGGCTGCTGTCGACCTGAAAGAACCCCAGGAGTAGGTCTGGTCAGGGACCTGAGTGGAAGCTGAAAACCTGGCCAAAGAAGGTCGTTTTCTTAATAAAATGTGAACCTTCTGCCTGGTTGCTTCCAAGAAGAAAAAAGTGGCCGAGGAGAATGCTGTTTAAAGTATGTAGACGGTGAGGGCTGTGTGGAAAGCATCGCTGCCTGACCTGTTTGCAGCGGGAAACACAATCTCTTGCTGTAGGAATGCCGTATTAAGAGGCCTGTGGAACAGACCACATTTCACTGTTAGGAGCTGCACAAAAGTGGAGGGCAGCATGCAGACTCTGAAGTGTACACCCTGAAGTATTTTCTGTAAATGATGGAGCAACCAAAAAGGCAACCCTAAAGGTCAGAGGAATCATAAAAGAATGCTTAGGCAAAGTTGTAGGCATTGCATTTTCTGATAGAGATATATTTGTACATATTACAAATATATTCTGGCAGATGATCTGTTGAAAATCATTCCCGGTCTGACTGCTCTGACGCTGACTTGCTGACTGTGGTTGAATTCCAGAGAGCACGTCTGATTGGCCTGTTTGCCACTGTCTCTATTTGGGTGGGGCTTTCCCAGCCAGGCCAAGTTAGAGATGCTTGACCAGCCTCTGGTAGGCTGCCTTAGGGTCAGATCCACGTCTGCGACTCCTCTCACCCCCCACCCCCCACCTCCTGTACTTAGGGTCCTAAAGTATGATACCCCTTTGCAAGAACAGCTTGGGGTCACTTCTCTTAGAGGAAGGCAGGGGAGAAGGAGGGATGGAATAGCTCTTAGAGGCATCGGTGAACATGCTGGTGTTTTCCTGTGACATGGCTCTCACCTCTCCATCACAGCCTTTGCTTCCACCCCTTCCAAATTTCCTGGTTTCCTCCTTGATCCCCTCCCCTGCCAGGATCCATTCTGCCTCATCACCATCACCCACAGACCTCCTTCCATCTGAACACCTTTACCACTTACCTGGCTCCCTCCCTGCTTTATTCAGAGAATCTTCCCTTATTTCTATTTGTCATGTTCCAGCCACAGTGTCTTTTGGAAATCTGGTACTGTATGAGGCTTACAAAGCTCCTTTATGTCAGGGAGCACAGACTAACTCATATATAAATGGGTCTGTAATATAAATATCTAATTTTTAATTTGAACGCTATTTTCCAAAATGGAAGAACATTACTTTCTGATTATAAAAGTATTGTGTCTGTTGTTTAAAAAAAAAATCAGATTACTATAGAAAAAAATGAAAAAATTAAAAATCAGCACTATTAGCTAGAGAGAACTTCCATTAATAGATATATGTTGTTTTAGACTTTGTTCCTGTGTATTCATACTTGTAAAAATGGGATATGATACATTGGGTATGGCACAAGTGGTTTTTTAAAATTTAATTATAAATAGGTTTATATTATTGCTTTTAAGAACTTTTCAGCCGAGACC
The DNA here is from genome assembly GCA_004026805.1 of Lasiurus borealis. Taxonomy (NCBI): domain Eukaryota; kingdom Metazoa; phylum Chordata; class Mammalia; order Chiroptera; family Vespertilionidae; genus Lasiurus; species Lasiurus borealis. The sequence continues at coordinate 17,483 of PVJN01010871.1, forward strand.
GGTTTGGCTCAGTGGATAGAGCGTCGGACTTTGGACTGAAGGGTCCCAGGTTCGATTCCGGTCGGGGGCATGTACCTTGCTTGCGGGCACATCTCCAGTGTGGGGCGTGCAGGAGGCGGCTGATCGATGTCTCTCTCTCATCGATGTTTCTGACTTTCTGTCCCTCTCCCTTCCTCTCTGTAAAAAATCAATAAAATGTATTAAAAAAACAACTTTTCATCGAAGTACAGTATACATACAGAAAAATGCACAACCTTAACTATGCAGCTAATGTCTCAACATTGTGCCTCATTGTGCTTTAGATCAGGGTGGGGAACATCCGGCCGAGCAAGCCCATGAAAACATTTGGTCTGGCCCTGCCAAGGCATTAGGGGGAGTTAATAGCTAGCTAATTTTTAAGTTGATAATTTTGTATGGCCTGAGAATGATATTAAAATATCCAAATGGCCGTTGGCAGGAAAAGGTTCCCCACCCCTGCTTTATTTTTTTATATTTATTTTTAAAATATATTTTTATTGATTTCAGAGAGGAAGGGGAAGGGGAGAGAGACAGAGACAGAGAAAGACAGAGGGATAGAGAGACATCAATAATGAGAGATAATCATTGATTGGCTGCCTTCTGTACACCCCCTACTGGGGATTGAGCCCGAAACCTGGGCATGTGCCTTGACTGGGGATGGAACAGTGGCCTCCTGGTTCCTAGGTCAGTGTTCAGTTATTGAGCTGTGCTGGCCGGGTGGGGATGCTCTCTGTCCAGTAACCCACCCTGTCTTGTTTCTGTTTTGGTTGCCATTTTGGAAATTGATCTGTTTCTTTCTTTAGAATATTTTTGTTTTGTTTCATGACTGAGTGACAAAATTGAAGGTTTTTATTCTATATTTTGAATTTGGAAAAACAGCATTTAAAAGCTAATTTGGAATTTGCCATATCTTGGTTTTGAATTAAACCAATAAGGAAAAAAAATCTATTAAGGGAGCGCATTTTCTTTCTGAGAGCATAAGAAAACTGTCAGAAGTTTGTGCTATAGCAATTTGGGCATGTGCCAAGGATGTTGGTGGTCTCCACATGTGCTATTTTTAAAATTACAATACAGTAAAATTTACTTTTGGACATACAATTCTGTGAGTTTTAACACATACATATATTTATGTAGCCACAACAGTTAGGATACTGAATGGTCCAACCCACAAAACTTCCTCATTTTCCTCCTTTGTAGTCACATCCAACCCTTGACATCTACTCATCTGTTCCCCATCACTATCGCTTTGTCTTTTCCAGGATGTTATATACAGTGTCAGTGTATGAGATTCATTCATGTCGTTTTTATCAATAGTTCATTCCTTTTCATTGCTGACTAGTTTTCCATTGTACCACAGTTTCTTTATTAATTTACCTGTAGAAGGACATTTGGGTTGTTTATAATTTTTGGTGATTATGAATGGAACTGCTATAAATGTTCATATACAGTTTTTGTGTGAACATAAGTTTTTATTTCACTGGGGTTAATACCGAGAAGTGTAATTGTTGCCCTAGCCAGCTTGGCTCAGTGGATAGAGTGTGAGCCTGCGGACTGAAGGGTCCCAGGTTCGATTCTGGCCAAGGGCACATGCCTGAGTTGCAGGCTCCATCCCCACTGGCGGGGGAGGGGGGTAGGGGGGTGGAAGAGGAATGCAGGAGGCAGCCAATCAGTGATTCCCTCTCATCGATGTTTCTGTCTCTCCTTCTCCCTTCCTCTCTGAAATCAATACATATATATTTTTTAAAAAGCAGTGTAATTGTTGGGTCATGTGGTTACATGTATGTTTAACTGTATAAGAAACTGCTAAATAGTTTCCAGGGTGGCTGTACTAATTTTCATTCTCACCAGCAGTATGTAAGAGTCCTATTTGCTCTGCATCCTGGAAGGCACTTGCTATTATTGTCTCTCTCCCTCCCCCACAATGTAATGCTTCTCATAGTGGTTCTAATTTGCATTTCCCTAAATAGCTAATGATGCCACATCTTGTGCTTTTGCCATCTATATAGTCTTTCTGGTGAAGAATCTGCTCTTTTGCCCATTAAAAAAAAAAATTGGACAGTTTGTTTTCTTACTCTTAAATTTTGAGAATTCTTTATGTGCTTTGGACATAAAACCTTTGTTAAATGCATGACTTGCAAATATTTAAGCTCACTATTTGTCTTGTTTTTTCAGTTTCTTCACAATGTCTTTTGCATAACAAGTTTTTAGTTGTAATCAAATTCAATTTATCAAGTTTTTCCTCCTGGGTTGTGCTTTCGGTGTCATATCAAAGAATTAGTCTCTGGTCAAGAAGGTTTTTTTTCTCATGATTTATTCTTTTTTTTTTGCAAGGCAAATATCTTAACTCCTGCAGGAAGGTGCAACACACCAGCAACAAGGCAGGCAAGCACAAAGAACGGGAAGTCCATTCTCCTTTTTATCCCTGATGAGTTACTGCACCGTACTCTCTCATGATTTCTTCTAGGAATTATAGATTCATGTTTTATTTTTGGATCTATGACCCCTTTGAGTTAATCTTTATACAAGTGAAAACTTTAGGTTGAGTTTGCCTATTGATGTGTGGTTGTCCCAATGCTGTTTGTTGAAAAGATTAAAGACTATCCTTTCTCCATTAACTTGCCTTTTTACCTTTGGTAAGTTCTGAAATTTTAACATTTCATTTAGAGCAAATCTATTGACTATGAATTCTCTTAATATCTTTTATTTGAGAAATATCTTTATTGCACATTTATTCCTGAAAGTTAGTTTTGCTAGATACAGAGTTCTGGGTTGACAGTTTGTTTCTCAGCACTTGAAAAATGTTCTTCCACTTTCCGGCCTCCATGGTTTCTGATATTAAATCAACATCCTTCAGATCATTGTTTTGTTATGCATAATGCTTAATTAACTTTTATGTTTGTTTTTGGGACTTTTCTTCATTAATTTCCATGACTTGATTATAATGCATCTGGGTATAGATTTCTTTGAGTTTTTTCCTGTTTGGGGTTTGCTGAGCTTCTTGATTCTTAAATTTATGTCTTTTGCAAAATATGGGAAGTTGTCTGTTGTTATTTCTTAGCAAACAACTTCCCATATTTGGTTCAGTGGTACTTTGAATTCTGATTTTCCTGGTCTGGCTACTACTGTTTATTTCTTAGAGTCATGTAATATTTGCATCATACATTGTTTCCAAATTTATAGCAGCATTTAGTGGGATGGACGGGGTGGAATGTATTTAACTGGGATTACACTATTGTGATATTTGGAAGCTTTCTAGTTTGTTTTTATTGTCTGCAGCAAATAAGCTGTTAGCTTGCAGGCTGCTGGGGCCCTGGTCTGCTTAGACTGAGTTATTTTTGTTTTGAAAGTCTGGGAATATTTAAAATATTACTCTGGATATTGCTGGCATGTGCAGGGAATCATAAAAATATTTATCATAAAATATTTATAAGGTTTGGATTTAATAACTTAATGAACAGATCTGCCTGCATATATGAAAGTGTAGTGTCCTACATCAGGAAAGGTTTGTAACCACTCAGTTCAACCCCTACCACCAAAATTGAAGTCTTTTACTTCATTCTTTACTGACAGACATTTATTTAGCTTCAGCACGACTGAGGTCACCTAAAACCTGTTGACTGCCCTCCTCTAGTCTGCATTTCTGTAGCTGAATCTTTGAACCTTAAATGTGTGCCAGTTTGAATCAGTTCATGGCATCAGCCTGGCTTTCTATACTGTTAGGATAATTTTGAAGGTTCTCTTACATAGTAAGAATCTTGAGTCTCGTATCCATAAATATGGCAAATGATAAGCCAGCCCAAATAGCTGCTAGAAACGTATGTGGGCTGAGGCCATCTCAAAGGTCCTTCACCTGAACCCGTGTTCTAGGCTGACATGAAACATTGATTATCACCCTTTGGGTAGTGTTCAGTTACCCGGGGTCTGGGTTAATGGCCATTTATTACATGCCTGTTCATTCCCCATTGATTGGTCAGTCATCGACCAGCTCTTTTACCGAGTGCCTATTGAGGGAGGAGGGGAGAGAGCAGGAAACCAGACAAACGTGATTCCTGAGACAGGTGCCAGGTTGCAGTGACCCGGAGTAAACAGGGAACAAAGCTTGTGTGGGCACTTCTCACACAGCTCCGTTCGCAGGAGAGGCTGAAGCCACAGTGAGAATGAGACTATTTGGGCAGCTTGTGTTAAGGGCGTGGAAGAAGCAGAGGCAAAGCCTGGAGGGAGAAAGGTTAAAGGTGGAGGCTTGCTAGAAGAGGTTGCATTAATCTTCACATCTGCTTGTCTTAAAATTACTTTTAAAAGAAATCACACAAGTAATGCTGCTTTATTTTTGAAGAGCAATTAGAAAAGACGGGTAAGTTAAAAGCAGAAAACAAATTTCCTGGACTCTTTTAATCAGAGGTGAGTATTGTTCATAGTGTGCATAACACTTTTGTTTGTGCGTTTGTTTCTAAACTTAACGTGTACATATGGGTGTGTATACATGCACACGATACAAATGAATAGTTGTATAACAACTATTTTATGTATGCCTTTAGAGTTGACTTTACAGCATTTTCTTCTTTTACATTTACATACAGTGAATTTTACTTTTTATAGTGTACATTACTGTGAGTTTTGACAAATATGTAGTCATGTGTCTATCATTACAGTCAGATAGCTCCATCAGCCCTGAAAATGTCTCATTCTGCGCTTCTTTTGTCAACTCTTCTCTCTATGGCTACCCAACCCCTAGCAATTAGTGATTTTGTTTCCATCTCTATCATTTTGCCTTTTCCAGATGTCACATTAATAGGATCACAAAGTATGTAGCCTTTTAAGTCTGGCTTTTTTTTTTCCTCACTTAGCATGATGCATTTAAGAAATTCTTCCATGTTGCTGTATGTCCCTCTGGAACGTGTGCATCAGTAGCTCAGCAGCCATTGGTGAAAATGGCTTAGGTCAGTGGTTCTCACTGGAGGTGGGAGGAGATTGTGTCTCTCCTATCTCCCCCTCTCAGGGGGCAGAGACCAGACATATTTTGGTTGCTATCACAGAGCTGAGTCAGGTACTGGTACTTTGTGGGTAGAGGTCAGGGATGCCACTAGACATCATAGGAGGAGCCCTTGCTGGGTGGCTCAGTTGTTTGGAGCATTGTCCCATACACCAAAAGGCTGCCGGTTTGATACCCAGTTGGGCACAATGTTTCTCTTTTTCCCTTTCTCCTTTCCTCTCTCTAAAATCAATAAAAACATATCTGGGTAGGAATTAAAAACAAAATAGCCCTGGCTGGTGTTTCTCAGTGATTAGAGTGTTGAACCCATACACCGAAGGGTCATGCATTTGATTCCCAGTAGAGGGCATATACGTGGGTTGCAGGTTTGATCCAGGGCAGGTGCGGGAGGCAACCAATTGATGTGTTGCTCTCACATCAGTATTTTTCTCTCCCTCCCTTCCTCTCTCTCTCAATAGAAAAAATATCCTCGGGTGAGGATTAACAACCCTCCCCCACCAAAAAAACCAAACACAAACCATTGTAAGATGCACAGGACAGCCCCACCACAAAAAAACTGTGTGGCCCCAAGTGTCCATAGTCCTGATTGTGAGAAACCTTGTTCTGAGTAAGTGTTGGTGTCGGAATTTTGAAAAGATCCCCGTATGAATCAAGTATGTGAACCGCTGATGTAGACTAAGAGCCTAGGACATCAGACAGAGGTAAGCGTGATTTGGGCTGAAGAAAAAGCCAGAGAGCTTTAGCGGGGCTGGCATGAATGGGAGTTAGAAGGATGGTTTTGATAAGTGAATAAACAGAAAAAGAATATTGTCAGGTTGAGTCCGGCTAAGTTAACATCTTCTAGTTTTCAGATGGATTGACTCTCTGGCCCGGGTTCATTACATAGTGGTGATTTTCTCATTCTGTCTTGTATTTTAGCTGGAATTCTGAAAGGCACTTTTCCTCATCATCCATTTGATTACCCCGAAGTACATGCTTGATACTTTTCCTTTATTTATCACTTTTCCATTTTTACAAGCTGATGCTCTAGTAACCTTCAAAGACGAAGAATTGGGCTTTCCCCTTTATAATATCAATGCAAACTCATGAATTTTTATGTATTGACTATTTCAGTATTTTGTGCTCATTTAAAAAAGACTTCTTATTTTGAAATAATTTCAGACTTGCACAAAGGTGGGAAAATATTATAAAATATTATATACTTTCACCTAGACTCTCTGTGTATATGTATATTTACCTAATATATATCTTCTTAATCTTCACCCAAGGATATGTTTTTATTCATTTTAGAGAGAGAGGAAGGGAGAAAGAAGGAGAAAGAGAAACATTGATGTGCGAGAGAAATATCGACTGCTCTAGTCTGTGCTCTGACCAGGGATTGAACCTGCAACCTTTTGGTGTATGGGATGACCCTCCAGCCAACGGAGCTACCTGGCCAGGGCTATTTATCTAATATTTTAAGTCTTTTGGGAGTACATTGCGGACTTGGTGCTTCTTTATCTCTAAGTCAGGAAATTAACATCGATACAATACTATAGCTAAACTATAGACTCCATTCCTGTTTCCTTTATAGTTCAAGAAAATCCTGGGTCATGTGTTCCATGCAGTTGTCACGTCTCCTTAATCTCCCTGAGTCTGGAATAGTCTCTCAGCCTTTGTGTTTTGTGTCATTGGCATTTTGGAAGAAGACAGGCTAATTATTTTGTAGACTGTCCCTGAGGGTTTTTCTGACGTTTTTTCCTGTTTAGATTCTGGTTATTTTGTGGTATTGTCAGGGACACCACAGAAATGATATTGTATTCTCTTTTTAAAATGTTTAAAATATTTTTATTGACTTTAGAGATGAAGGGAGAGGGAGAGAGAGACAGAAACATCAAAGATGAGAGAGAATCATCAATTGGCTGCCTTCTGCACACCACCTACTAGGGATTGAGCCTGCAACCTGGGCATGTGCCCTGAACGGGAATCAAACTGTGACCTCCCAGTTCATAGGTCCATGGGTCGACGCTCAAAGGTTGACCCGCACCAGGGGGCTGATTGTGTGTTCTTTTCTCTGCATCGTATCAGAAGCAAATGATAGAGGTTTGTCCCATGGCTGATGACCTGAACTTGGTCAAAGTGATGTCTGCCAGCTTCTCCCCTGTCAGGTTACTTTTCCCTCACACCCTCTCCCCCACCCCCCCGCCATGAAATTAAAATTAGCAAGTGTATTTGTGAGGAGATACTTACAAACTTTGTAAATAGGTTGTAGTCCTGAGTCAACCTCGTAGTTCTTAGTAACGGCCTTGCCTTCTGATATGCTTATCGGAATGTCCTGTCCCAGACCTGGAATCTGTCATTTCTCCTAGAAGTTCTTGTTCTTGTTCAGCGGGGCACTAGAGAGGGGAGTCCGCTCAGAGGGATCTGGGAAAGCAGCACGCAAAGCCCTGGGGAGCAATGAAGACGGCAGGAGAGGAAGGGGGCAGTGGAGGTCAAGGGTGGGTGGAGGGCTGATCGGCAGTGCCCAGTGTTGTAAAGGGTTCAGGGACTGGGTTTGAGCCCCAACTCTGCTACTGATGAGACTTTGTTTGTAATCTTGTATTGGTTGCTTAACATCTTTCTCTCATTTTTGTCGTCAGTAGATGGTGATTAAAAACCATGTGCTTCTCGGGGTGATAAAAATGTTCATCATGGCGATGGCTGCATAACTTTGCGTATACTAAAAACCACTGAATTATACACTTTAAATGGGTGAATGTTATGGTGTGTGGATTATATCTCAATTAAAAACAAGCAGACCAACTATGTTTCTCACAGGATGGAGACCCACAGTAGGACTTGGCGAATGTTAAATTCCTTAGAAGGACCAGAGGGTCACATTGTAGGGGCCACTGTTTTTATTGTCTCTAGGGCTGGGGACACATTTACAAGGTGAATTTGTGTAGTAAGGTAGGGAGGAAGGTACCTGAATCCACAAGTCCTTGATTCTGTGGGAAGGCCCTGGGGGTTCCCCAGGTTTGGCCACTGAAGGAGGCTCTTCTCCTGGATCGTCTCCCCCCCCCCCCCCACACACACACACCCCACCCCTCTCAGTTGGATGATGCCGAGGTGCTGAGGGCTGTCAGCATCCACGGGCCTCATGGCTGAGCTGGGGTTTCCAGGTGGGTCTCCTCCTGGCCTCTTAGAATTTATGGTTCATTATTTTAGCCCAAGTTAATCTTTAGAAAAAAGCTCCTCTGGGTCTTCTTGTTTCTCACTCAGTGAGAGAAGCAGTGCTCTTTCCCATTCGATGGAGGTGGCTTGTCTGAGATGTGAGGGTGGGAAGCGCCACGAATTAAGGCAGAGAGGAAGGGAAGGGGGAAGAGTTTGCCTTTGGATGTGGCGCTGCTCCCTGGGATTTCGGCTTTATCCCTGAAGCCAGGCGGGGGGTTGGGGGGGGGAAGAAAGCGCGGGTGCCAGCAGCAGCTAAACATCCTCAGTGTGCATGGTCTGAAGCTGCTTGTGTCCTGTGTCCTCTCATGTGCCTCATTAGTAATGTCAGTGGTCTGAAATGTAGCTTGTTGGGCAGGGTGGCGTTTGCAGGAAAATGTTGTGGGTATTCTTTTGGCAAGAAAGATGCTGACCGTCCTGTGGTTTTCTGAAATCATGTGCAATTATATCATCAAACCACATAATAAGATTTTCTGGACTTTTTTTAAAAAAACAAGAAAATATTTTGCACTTCACTGGGTAACACTGTCGGAGCGCTCTAGGTAGTTGGCTGTCCAAGCCTGTTTTAATTTGTCCGAGACGGTGATCTGCTCTGTGAGCCATTGTTGACAAGTTACCCATGGTTTTCATCTGTGTGCATTCATGCTCGCTGCTCTGTCAGGATAGTAATTTATGTTAAAGGGGAGAGTCTTGCCAACAGTGAAATTGAAATACGGTCTCCTGAGCTCAGCTCTTAGCTTATGTGTGGCTTTAGGATTCCAAAATAGCAAAATTATTTACACAGTAGAACCCAGCTTGAAAAATGTGTCAGGAGTGCTGGTTGAGTAGGCCAGGCCGTGTGACGTGGGCCAAACTCAGACCAAACCCAGCCCACAGCTTCCTGGAGCCGCAAGCAAGAGCCCTAGCCCTGGGTCCTCAGATGCAACAAAGCCTTCCTGGTTTGGAGGGAGCGCAGCGTGGGGTGTGGCTGCTGGGACTGGTGAAGACCTGCCACTGCCCTGTCCTCTCAGCACCTCCTTTCCTCTGAGCCCGGGGCAGCCTCCCCTTTTGTCCTCACGTCTCCCTTCCTTCCCAACAGCAAGGAATGCACTTGCCTGTGCCCCCGGCTCCTTTGCTTAACTAATCCTGCTGCCTAGTGAGTGCTCCCTGCCAGCCTGGTTGCCTTAGCACCCGAGGGCATTCCGGCCCTTCCAGAGCAGGTGGCTTTCTTTTCATTCCCTGCATCTGGCAAATCCGAAGCTTGGTATTGACTTAGCCGCAGACAAACAGTGGAACCAGAGATCAAACCAGAGACATTGATTGCAGGTCCAATCAGTTATATCTGCACTTAGCGCCTTCGATTTGGAACCAAATAATATTGGCTTATTGTTTATTGTCTCGGGAGAGAGGAGGGTAATATTTTAAATCTGCCTTCCTCATGGGATGACCTCCCTTGAGGGGAGCAGTCTGGGATTATTTTTCTTAGAAAAATGCAGTAGTGTTAGATCCCGTTGAGAATGGGTGATCAGATTGTGTGCTTTGTCAGACCCTCGTGGCACTGGCTCCCTGAGTCCTAGATTGTGTTCCTTGAGAGAAATCGTTTAGTGATGCTTTTTCCTTTAGGCAGGTGTGTGTGGAAGGAATAGACGCTGGGTAAATTATATGTTAGTCATCTGGTGTACGGAACGAGGTATGGGAGGAACTAGCTTAGGGCCCTGGGCTAGACCTTCTGGGCTACACGAGGGCGATGCCACCTGCTTCCTCAGTGGCTGTGAACATCAGAGATAAAGAATGGAACTGTGCCCAGTACAGATCCTGAGAGCATCCTTACATTATTATTATTTTTTTTAAATATTTTTTTATTGCCGAAACTGGTTTGGCTCAGTGGATAGAGCATCGGCTTGCGGACTGAAAGGTCCCAGGTTCGATTCAGGTTGGGGGCATGTACCTTGCTTGTGGGCACATCTCCACTGTGGAGTGTGCAGGAGGCAGCTGATCGATGTCTCTCTCTCATCGATGTTTCTGACTTTCTATCTCTCTCCCTTTCTCTCTGTAAAAAATCAGTAAAATATATTTTTAAAGATATTTTTTATTGATTTTTTTATAGAGAGGAAGGGAGAGAGATAGAAAGTCAGAAACACCCATGAGAGAGTGACATCGATCAGCCCTCTCCTACACATTCCCTATTGAGTATGCAATCGAACCTGGGACCCTTGAGTCCGCAAGCCAACGCTTTATCCTCTGAGCCAAACCGGTTAGGGCCATCCTTAAGTTATTGATGTTCCTCCAAATGCAAGGCTTTGTAATCCTGCGGTGCCTTGCAGTGCACAGCTAGCTGTTTGAGCTCCTTCTGCAGACCATACAACATGGCCTGCGAGCTTATGCTTTAAGTCATCTGTCATTTAACAGGCATGTCCATATTAGAGCAGCTTAAACCCCCGGCTTTAGGACTCAGATAGATGGTGGGGAGGCTGTGTACCTCTTTGGTGGTTCTAACTCCAGGATCCTGTCTTAGCACCAGCTGTGCATGGAGAATGGAGCTGGTTTCTGAAGGGCAGTCACTTCCTCCCTGCTCCACTGCCCTCTCTTAAGTTCTCTGTTCTGCACATCATGAGGTCTTTCAGCAAAGCAGCAATTTAACAAGTGAGTTGCCTTTGGGTCTTCGTGGCTCAATAGATGCTGTCTCATCTTTCAAATATTTTCTTTCTTCACTGTTGGTGGGAAGAGAGACACTTTAATTTTGAATGTGCTAGAGTTGATTAGGACTTGATTTGATACTGAAGATACTTTGCATCCTGCCGTGAGTGTGTGTGCCCGTGTGTTCATCACTTCATTAACAAGGTCCTCAGGGTCCTCAGTAGTTGCTCCCCTGGCGGGTAAATGAGCTTCTGTTTTTCACTCTGTGCATTTACATTGTGCATGACCCGAGCACTGACAAAGTTGAGTACTGCCCGGCACATGGCTCTTTCTGTTTCCCAAACTGCTTTTCCTCCCAACACCGTGGCGTACTGTTAACAGGCATGCTGAGGGAAAAGAAAAGTTTCTGTGTGCAGGTAACATAATCTGCACATCCAGTAAAGACAAACAGGTTATGTACTTACTGTGAGGCCCTTTAGGACGGGTAATTTGCTGATGTACCCAAGGCCAGGGGTACAGATAGGATTTTGTCTAACCTTCGAAGAGGTCTTCTTGGATATTAGGGACATGGGCTATGGTTACTTCCTGGGGGTCCTTCCCATCACATTAGTGAGAGTAACTGTGGCCTTTTAATCATGTGCCCGCCTTCGGCTGTTCTGTGCCCACTTCCTGCCCTTCCAGGAAATAGGGTTGTGCGCTATCAGGGAGGCTTTAGGGATGATGAATTCTTCTGATAAAGGGACCAACAGGGACTTGCAGGGTGACTTTCATTTTCCATTAAAGTTTTTGTCATTTAAAAATATTCTTGAATAGTTTCAAAACAAATAAGAACTGATTCTTAGAGTGCACTAACACTGAATTCATAACACACCTGGATGTTTCAAAAGTGTTTATACATATGATATTTACCTTTAAAAAAAAATACACATTTATTGTAGAAATTTTGAAAAATAAAAGAAGCCTGTATTTTTAAAAAGTCTATTTACAATCCTAACCACATAGATGGATATTGAAATTCTGATTGTTTGTTTGTTTGTTGTAAAAGAGTAACATAGTCAATATCTTTACCCTGATAATCTGGTAAGAGCTTATCTGTAAAACCATTTGAATCCGGTGTCTTTAAGAGTGAGGGGGGTGGTAACATACTCATCCTGTAAATTTGTAGTTTTGAATTAAATACCCAGGGCATGTGCAAATTTAACATTATGCCTTTCTGGTCACCATGAGCTGGATTATGCTTAGTAACGAACTTGAAATCTCAAGGTTTAACACAAGGGAGGTTTCCTTCTGCTCATTTATAGTCTCTCAGGTCCTGGTAAACAGGCTGCCCAGCAGCCTCACACAGAGCCACCCATCCCCACCTGGAACGTTGCTGGCCACAGAGAGGGGGTTGGGGGAGGAAGTTCAAGGGGAAGGGGGTGAGGGGGGTGAAACTGTTCATGGCTCCTAAAGGCTGCTGCCAGAAGCAACAGATGTCTCATCCACTCACCTTCGGTTGCCTAAACTCAGAAGTAGATCAGATTTAGAGACACAGACGATTTGGAGGCCCACTTAAGGAAGAAGATACAAAATTAAACATATAAAGGTACAATAGTGAGTATTTAGAATGAGAAACACATTAAATTACAAATCTAAAAAGTGTTCCTTTTCTGGTGTTGGCTCCACTAAGATGGATCATTTCTGAACTTGAGTATGGTCACTTAATTCTGAAAAAGTATGCAAAATTAGTCTGAAATGTACTAGTATGTCTGAGCAATTCAGATTTTAAATTGCCACTGCATTGGATCCCACATCATTTTATGACATGCTCTTATACAGCATACCTTGACTTTCTGGTGAATGTGTGTAGGAGGTTGTCACTGAAACATTAGTTTCTTCAGGCCGTTTCAATGTCTTGGAGGCAATTTTATGTGCCATTGAATTGGGATTGTCGGACCTTGTCAGTTCAAGATTTGTCAGGTATGTCACGATGTGAACGGACACATTGGGAGGCATGAACTGTATTCTCCTCCACACATGTACTCGCTCTTTGTAGTACTGCCACAGGTTTCTGCCCTACAGACCCTGGAATTCTAATAAATTTTATTTTATGTGATTCCCAACAAAAAGGGAGACATTGTTGAGTGAGTTAATATTTACATTTCTGCATCATTGAATATATTCCCAATAGGGCACAACTTCCATTTGGATACCAATGAAACCACAATTGTCCATTTATGGTATCTTGCATTGCATGATCTGAAGAATTCTACACAGATTAGCTTCTGGCTCCATGTATTTCAAACCCTGTTTCTCCTTCACCACCGATATACTCTGTGGCATTGTAAGACCCACTCATCTTATGAATTTTAGGTCCTGTTTCTTCATTATGATGTCAGATCGAAGAATATCTGGGAGCTGTTCTTACATTGGGAAAGCTATAGTAACCATATGCATGAAAGTGAAAGCTAAACCCCAATTTAAAGTATCCCTCACTCAACTTTAATTTGCTGAAACCCCAAAACGCTTATTCTGTTCCATCACCACCTGGCAAAAGGAGTTGAGATAGTCAAGAAGCTGGAGTGGTGAGTGCTGAGTTCAGAAGTTCTGAAGCTTCATTCATCATCTTGAGGATAAATCTGCCTTGGGAAAATCTCAGTACAAATCTCCAGCCCCACTATGTGCCTGCCACTATGTATTGGTGAGTGATACTGTTTATTACAAAGGCTTCCAGAAAGGTCCTGACAGTTGATACAACATAGGCTAGAAAAATTTTAAATATTTTGTAGTAACTTAATCAACCAACTCCCATCCCTTCCTTCCTACTTTTTGCTGCTGCCAATCATACTTAGCTGCAATTGTGGAAATCTGACAGCTTTTTAATATCAATTTACTTGTCAGCTATTTTTTATGTGCTTTTTAATTGATTTTTTTAAGAGAGATTGCAAGAGGGAGATATATATAGAAACATTGATGAGAAACATCGAGTGGCTGCCTCCTGCATGCCCCCTACTGGGGTGTTAGTCCACAGTCTGGGCATGTGCCCTAACCAGAATCAAACCAGCAACCTCCTGGTGCATGGAATGATGCTCAACTAACTGAGCCAGGGCTTAATTTTTAAAAACATCTTCTTTAGAATATGAACTAAGGAGCAGGGCATTTTATGTTTTGTTCACTGCTATATTGAATGGTCTGTTAGATTTGCGTGTTCTTGAAACCATTTTTATTTTAATATTTAAGAATATAGGTGTTACCTTCCTACACAAATATGGTTGAAGTTAGCATACCAGAAACATTTGTAACTCATCAGTATAGTGTGTTATTTCTTGCCCAAGATTGCTAGATCCAATTACAGGGGTAGAAAAAAGTTTAGGAGTTTCTCTTATATGAACTATTTCTTTGTGAATTGCCTGCAAGTCAGGCATGTAATTCAGGTGGAGAATTAAAGTCTATGGTTCTGTAGATAATAAGGAGCCATTAGGAAAAGCACAAAATATGTTCTTAAACACCCATATCTTTGATGTGCTGATTATAATAGAAATGTGAAAAATACTACATATTGTTAGAAAAAGGTGTCTTTTTCTGTGAAAGTATTGGCAGTGGAAAAAGCAGAGCTACCCTTCCTTTTCTACAGGGATGCTAGCAAGTACACCAGGAATTGTTTTTTGTTTTTTTGTGTGGTTCCATGGCCCCCCATTTGTTGGCTGTGTGCTGATTATTTAGCTTAGTATCTTGGGAGTAGAGAGAGATGGCCTGTCTGTATCCTTAAAAAGCTCAGTAGGCATAATCCTATCCAATAGAAGGGAAATATGCAAATTGACTGTACCTCCGCTACACCCACCAGCCACGCCCACCAGCCAATCAGAGCAAGCATGCAAATTAACCCAACAAGATGGCTATGGCCACAGAGAGAGCAGGAGGGAGGCTTGGGTTGCCCCTGGCGATGGAGGAAACCAAGCTTTCCACAAACCTTGGCTGCCCAGGCCTCTGCTTAAGGCAACAAAGTTTCAATGGCTGTGAGAGCAAAAGGCTTGGCTCCGCTCCAGGCTACAAAGTTTGGGTCACCAGGGGGCTTGGCCGGCCTGCAAACCACCACAGGCCCCTCGCCAAGGCTGCCCCATGCCCCAAGGGAGCACCCACCCTGATCTGGGACACCCTTCAGGGCAAACCAGCTGGCCCCTACCTGTGCATCAGGCCTCTATCCTGCATCAGGCCTCTATCCTATCTAATAAAAGAGTAATGTGAAGATTGACCATCACTCCAACACACAAGGTGACTGCCCCATGTAGTCAAAAGATCCTGCCCCCATATGGAGACTAAGTGGCCAGCAGGGGAGGGTGGATGGGAGGGACCAGGCCTGCAAGGGAGGGCAGTTGGAGTGATCAAGCCTGCAGGGGAGGGCAGTTAGGGGTGACCAGGTGGCAGAGGAGGAAATTTGGAGGTGACTGGGACTGCAGGGAAGGTCAGTTGGGGAGGACTCAGGCCTGCAGGAAAGGGCAGTTAGGTGTGACCAGGCCTGCAGAGGAGGGACGTTAGGGGTGACCAGGACTATAGGGTAGGGCAGTTAGGGGCAAACAGGCTGGCAGGGGAGCAGTTTGGCATCATTCAGGCTGGCAGGAGAGTGGTTAGGGGGTGATCAGGCTGGCAGGCAGAAGCAGTTAGGGGCAATCAGGAAGGCAGGCAGGTGAGCAGTTGGGAGCCAGCAGTCTTGGATTGGGAGAGGGATGTCTGACTGCCTGTTTAGGCCCCATCCTAAATCCTAGATCGGGACTAAATGGGCAGTCGGATATCACTCAAGTGGTCCAAGGTTGGAGAGGGAGCAGGCTGGGCTGAAGGACACTCCCCTTCCCCCATGCAGGAATTTCAGGCCTCTAGTCCTATATAATAAAAGGCTAATATGCACATGGACTGAACAGCAGAATGACCAGTCGCTATCATGCACACTGACCACCAGAGGGCAGATGCTCAACAAGAGGGGGCAGAAGCTGGGCTCACAGCTGGCGAGTGCAGTGTCAGTGGCGAAAGCCTCTCCTGCCTCCATGGCAGCGCTAAGGATGTCCAACTGCTGGCTTAGGCCTTCTCCCTAAGCCTTCAGTCAGATATCCCCCAGGGCTCCCGAAGTGTGAGAGGGCGCAGGCCGTGCTGAGCAACCCCCCAAGCGCACAAATTTTGTGCATCAGGCCACTAGTGCTAAGCAAGAGAAAGGTAGAATTCAGTCACAGAGGAGCAAGCTTCTTGAGAGGGTGGAATCAGATAAAGTCTGGCAGGAGGGACACAGCTAGGGAAGGCACGGGGAGGAGGTGGCATTGAGTAGAGCACTGAAAGGCATGAGTGGATGTACGGTAGGCGGAGCAGGGCCCCAAAACAGCATGCGCTTCCCATGCCTGAATCATCTGAGGATCCTGTCAAAGACGCAGGTTCTGACTGTAGGTCAAGGAAGGGGGGAAGTAGAGGCTCTGCTGATGTCGCCGGCTTGAAGGACAGATCTGGAACCACCGAGCTGCCTCCCTGTACATCCTTGGCCTTTGAGGTGAGGTCCAGACTGGAAACTGGTGTAGGCTTGACTTACGGTGGGTTGTGAGGCGCTGGGTTAACGAGGTGAAGTAGAGGCCAGGAGCTCATTCCATCTGGTTTTAGGTGTGGGAACTCCCCGCCTTTCTTGGATCACAGGACCGTTAACTCACCTTTGGTTGGGTTCCTCCTTTCCCTGAGTTCTTCCTCTCAAAGTCCACCTGCTGATTTCCAGTGATATCTGTGTGACTTTCTGGCCTCCAGTCTCTTGGGACATACTGCTAGACTGTAACTTTGATCCTTCAGAAAGAAATTGATTCTATTTTTGGTATCTTTAACAATGGTTTTATCAACTTCCAGTCTGTCTTTTTGTGATTCAGTCGAATGATGAACTTGTAAAAACCAGAGCTCATGAATTAACTAAATGGGCCCCCTTTTTAGAAGAGACTATAAATTAGAAATGTGTGTAGACAGTGTCCCCTTACTCACGGCAGAGATAGAACTAAAAAAAATCACAGAGACATTCCTTTCTGCTTCTTCGCAAGGACCACACCGCGACAGGCTGGATTCAGGGTACCGCGGTGGGGCTCAGCTGTCCACACGAGGAATTTGAGAACGGCGCTGTCCCTTTATATCCTCGTATAAGCATTGCACCAGGTCCTACCCCTGACGTGATAACTGCCGTCCTCGGAGGGAAACTCTGTGGCTGCATAGGGTGGCGGTGGTGGGCTTTGTTTAAATGTGGCCGGCACGTATGTCCCCGCTGTGTACTAAACGTACATACACATGGATGTTTCCAATCTTCTTCCTAGATTTTGGCCCTGATTGCGTTCATCTGCATAGAGACCATCATGGAATGCTCCCCGTGTGAAGGCCTCTACTTCTTTGAGTTTGTGAGCTGCAGTGCGTTTGTGGTGACCGGAGTCTTGCTGATTCTGTTCAGTCTCAACCTTCACATGAGGATCCCCCAGATCAACTGGAACCTGACGGTGAGTACAAGGCACCACCCTCCCACGGTGAAAGGCTCAGCTGCTGCCGGGCCCTCAGGGAGAGTGGGAACCTCTCCATGATGTGTTTGGTTCCAGCTCATTGTGGTACTGAAATATCCCATGGTCATTCAGCTGTGAAATGTGACATTTCTTTACTCATCTGCATGAAACTATAACTTAATGGAATCTTCACCAATGGCAGAAACATCCTCACAATTACTTTGACCTCTTTGAAGATGTCATTTCAATTTCGTGATCTTTCTGAGAAGATTAGTGATGTCGATATGTACAGAATGTGGGAAAGAGACAGTGGAATTAATGCATTTCTCACACTGGACCCAAAAGCCATTGATACAAGAATTGGTTTGGGAAGAATTGAAAATCTGAATGAAAATGGCAATAACCTGCAAAGCCTTGGGATGTTATTAAATTCAAAGCAATTGGGAGGACGGGAGGAAGGCTTAGTGTTCGGTCAGTCTTGAGCGGAAGTGTGTCCTCTTCTCCCTGTGGTTTGGGTTCTTAACCCTGTTTGACAGCCTTACCCTCCAATCAGCATGGGAAGCTCCTGGCTGGTCACTCCCAGGCCCCTTTTCCTGGACTTGTGTTACTGGTCTTTACTGCACTAAACAAGAGGAAACTTAATAGCATTTGGTTTTCTTGGTTTTTCTTTGCAAGTAAGCATGTGCCGGAGCTCAGAGGGAATCGGTCAGGGAAACATAGGAAAGCCGGCAACTGCCCCAGCCTTCCGTGCCTGTGGGAGGGAGACCCTGTGGGCCCCACAGCTTCTAAGAGGGAGCAGAGGAGGGGAGGGTGCTGAGACCAGCTACCCTGGTGCAGCTCCACGGAAGTGTGGCCCAGGAGAGGGAGCTGGGGAGGAGGCCGGAGCTGGTCACCTGGCCTGGCAGGGCCACGCCCATGTGGTCCTGGGGGGTGCCCAGCAGAGAGGGTGCTCTCTGTGTTGTTCAGATTCTTTTAAGAGGAAAAATATGAGCACAGCTGAACCAGAGAAGTTGATGTCATTGTAGACGGAATTGGTTTTCTCAGCATTGAACACTGAGAAAACTGTGATTTAAATTTAAACTATAAAACCTCAAGATAGTGGAGGCATTTTGTCTGAGTTTTTATGGCAGATTTTAATGTCTCGACTATTTTTAAGATAAAGTTTGTGTTACCCGTAGGAAAATGCTTACAGAGTTGTGATCTAAATTGATAGCGTAGTAAACAGATAGCAAAGAGAATTTCATAAACCTCCCCCAAACAAAATGCAAGCTCTGTGGGTTTTGTTGTTGGTTTGTTTTAGATGTTAGTTTTTATGTGTAGGCCTCTGATGCTATAAATATTAGCTTGCTCAGATTTGTTTTGAAAACTGTACAAATCAAACCTATCTGTGGCCAGATTTGGCCAATAGGCCTGGAGTTAGCGCCCCCTAGGCCAGATACCCTTGATCTGTTATTGGAGTTACCTGAGCTCACACCTGTACTCACTAGTGTGTTACTGGAGGAGGGACTCAAAACCATGGTATGTGAGGGTGATCTTCCTTTGCTTCTGTTAGCACAGGAGGGCTGCAGCCGGTACTTCAGGGGCCAAACAGGAAACGTGGAGGGGCTGCTTATGAGACTGCAGGGAATGGGGACAGCTGTGGCAAACTGGAAAACATGCATCTTACAGAGTACACATCCCATTAAAAGTATTTTATTTTATTATTATTTAATATATTTCTTGATTGGTTTCAGAGAGGAAGGGAGGAAGAGAGAGAGATAGAAACATCAGTGATGAGAGTGAATCATTGACTGGCTGCCTCCTGCACACCCCCTAGTGGGCATCGAGCCTGCAACCTGAACATGTGCCTTTGACCAGAGTCGAACCTGGGACCCTTCAGTTCTCAGACTGATACTCTATCCACTGAGCCAAACCAGCGAGGGCCCATTAAAAGTATTTAAGTACTAATGTTGACTAATTATTCCCTACCTCCCAATCCACATCTGAGGGCATGCCTGGGTGTGCCCCTAGCATAAGTGGAACAGCGCACATTAAGAGCCTTGGTTTTGTTTCATGGCCAAGGAGCTCAAGCAGCAGGTGCCAGCTAACTCTCGCAGTACTGTACTCCAGGTTTAAGCTTTTTAAACCGTGCAAGTGAAAGTGGTTGTTACAGAAAAACTGGACGATATAGGTACTAAAATAGAATAAATAAAATCAGGTGATCCCACAAGAGAAAGGAAAACAGGCCTGCAGAAAAGCTTCCACATGCCAGGATGATTTGAATGAGTTTTTAAGAGACAACAACAGAACCCTGAGTGGTAATTAGTGTGCATGTCCTCGATAGGTTAGCAGTTTGGGTTTCTGCAGTGAGTCATTGAGAAATGGTGACGTGGGTTTTGCTGTGGTGGTTTAGCCATAGCATCATCCTCTGTTATGGTGTTTGCCTTCCTCTGTACCACCAACACCCCTGGGCCAAGGAGATGAAACTGGAGCCAGCACAGAGGCTGGGTATTGTTCTTGTTTCGAAAGTTCTTCACTGGCTTTCAGGGCAAAGCATGAGATGCTTCTTTTCAAGTGATTTTATTTATCTTTTTCTCTAGGATTTGGTCAACACTGGACTCAGCACTTTCTTTTTCTTTATTGCTTCCATTGTACTGGCTGCTTTAAACCACAAAGCTGGAGCAGAAATTGCTGCCGTGGTAGGTGAACTCAAGTGGTTAAAAACGGGCTGATTTGTATACTTCTTGTGACTTGCTGTCCTCTGTCCCTTATATATGTGTGTCCTACTCATTGTCCTTTAGCTTTTTCTCTGCAAATGGAATTGTTATTGGGCCAGTGGAGATCCCAGTCCCTTCAATGCTATGGTTCTCAAAGCGTGGCTCCCGGAACAGCAGCCTCAGCATCACCCAGGGCTTGGCTTGTTGGAAATGCCATTCTCACAGAGCCACTGAATAAAAATGTGTTTTAAGCCTCCTCCAGCTGATTCAGGGGCGCACTCAAGTTTGAGAACCATGCTCTAGTCTGTTTCCAGCAGGATCCTGGATGCCTGTCTGCTAGTGGTGGTGTTTTTTGAGTCTTTCGGGCTGATGTGGAGGTCTTAGTAAAGAGCACAGTCTTGACACCACTTAGTAGTCAGGTGACATTTCTGCTCTTCAGGGTAGAATGCCATGGAGGGTGGAGTGGGAAGCAAATATAAGATTGTCTCTACTCTGCATTTCTGTATTGTTGTGTATTTACAAAGAATATGTAGCGTTTTTGTAATGGGGGATTAAAAGGTTCATGAAAAATACTAAAGGAGCTGCTCTCCCAGCTGTCACTCAGTGGGTACATCAGTCCTTATCCACTAAGCCCAACCTGCTGCTTCGCACCCTGGAGCGGCCTAGGACTAGTCACAAGGTGACAGGCAGCTGGAGTTTGAGGGCCGTGCTTTGGAATATCAGGCCTTATGGCTTGAGTTGGGCTCACACATGAGCCCTGACTTTCTGTGTGCATGCGATTTTGTTTATATGTATTTCCTCATCTGGGACCAGTGACCATGAAGGTGCGGTAAAAGAGGCATTTAAAATTCTTTCATTGATTTTAAATATGTTTTTACTGATTTCAGGGAGAGGGAGAGATAGAAACATTAGTGATGAGAGAGAATCATTGATCAATTGCCTCCTGCACACCTTCTAATTGGGAATTGAGCCCGCAACCAAGGCATATACCCTGACTGAGAATCGAACCACGACCTCCTGGTTCATAGGTCGATGCTCAACCACTGAGCCACACCGGCTGGGCAAAAGGCATTTTTGTAATTAAAGAAAAAGATCCAAAATACTTTGTGAGAAACATTAGTCTGTCTTCAGGTCAGGCAGGACTTCTGTGGGTCACATGACTATAGATCTGGCCACAGTCTGACAGCTAAACGTTCAGCTGGGACAGGTTGGGGACACAGCTGTAAGCCCCTCAGGGTCCTGCCCACACACCTCGTAGACTGCGGATGTGTCTGAGGACTCTCCATGCCTGTTCCTCGTAGATATTTGGCTTCTTGGCCACAGCGGCGTATGCGGTGAACACATTCCTGGCTGTGCAGAAGTGGAGAGTCAGCATCCACCAGCAGAGTGCCAACGACTACATCCGAGCCCGCACCGAGTCCCGGGACGTGGACGGGCGCCCGGAGATCCAGCGCCTGGACACATGAGGGCCCGCCAGAGCCCTCCCTCATCCTCGTGCCCGTCCTTTCAGTCAAGTTTCTTTCCCTCGTCATGACAGATTCTCACGTGTTTAAGCTGATTTTTGTCCTTTTCGGTAAAGTCCATTTGGGGAAAGGTCCCCCGCCTCCCCCAGAGCGACCCTGTTAGGTGTGTGAGGCGGAGAGCCCGGCCCCCTGCCGAGCAGACGGAAGTGGGGGGAGAGACCTCCGGGGCCTCCAGCGTTTGGTGGCCGTGGGAACAGCCGTCTCCCTGGCTGCCATGTCCACTGGAGGTCCTCACCGGCCCTGAGCACAGGCTTCCTCCCTCTGACTCTGAGCCACCCTGTCACAGGTATTTGTGACAAGTCAAGACTTTGATGAAATGGGGGCTGCCACCGGGGGGAAGTCAGGAATGAAGGTACAAGGTTGGAAGAGTCTGTCAGCAGTGATTCCTGCCCGCCCAGTGGTGAGCTCCCTCAGCGGTGGTCTTGCTGCCAGGATCCTCCCCTCCTGCTTGTCTTCCGGGCCCCAGGCGCTGAGACAGCCAGCACAGGCCCAGGCAGTCCCGCGTGGCACTGAGGGTTGCAGAGAGGGGTGTGCTGGCGAGCTCTGGGCTGGATCAGACTTTCGGGGGATGGGCAAAGCTGGTGTCCCCTTGGGCCACCTTCACAGAACTGTTGACATGCAGGGAGGGTTACCTTTCGCTTCCCACCTGCTGAGAAAACACTCGATTCTTCCTCAAATGAACCACCTCCCTGATCCCAGCGTCTCCTCCAGGAATATGGGGACCATCTTGTTTTTCTCTCCTAACTACCCTTAATGTTTGAGGCTGCAGATTTCCTGTCATTTTACCTCCTCAGGTAGAATCCAGGAAAGAAACGCAGTCCCTCCCGCCAGCCAGAACACTTGCCCGTGTGGACCGCAGGTGGGGACACTCCTTTAGAGATCCGCGCTAACTTTCAGTGACCCGAGAGGAGTTCTGAAGGGATTCTGTGCAGACTTGTCTAGGACTCGAAAATACTTGAATTTGCACCATGACATCTTTCATTGATATCTGAGAAGGCACGAACTGAAGCTTTTCAGGGTCCTAACTATGAACGTCCATCTTAGAAGTTGTTGGGAAGAAATCTAGGTATGTCTGATTTTTTAACTGATTCTTGATAAAGTGAAGATTATTGTGGTGAAGGAGTTAAACGAGCCCCTCTGATGCTGTAGTGTTGTCCTTTTCTTGGAGATGAATTGTATCTTTTATGGAAAAATTATTTTAATTTGTCAGATTTTCACTCTGAGCTGATTTTGATGTTTACAAACCTCACTCTAGCTCTCATGCTCTGTGATTAGCCTTCACCGAGGAAAAACAGTGACTGCTGGTGGGAGAGTGGGAAGGTCGTGCAGTAACGCGGAGAACCTCCAGGAGCGTGTGCGATGCAGCGTTGGCAGCCTTCTGCGTGATGAGAGGGATAGGGAGTATCTGGGGGTGGCGGGAGGCGAGCGTGCGTGAGAAAGCAGCGTCTCAGTGTGTGTGGCATCGCATTCTTCACGAAGAGCAGCGCTGGGGGTTGATCAGGTGGCTGGGGGGTCCTAGGAAATGGTACTCTGCTGTCTCTGAGGGGCGGGGTGAGGGGTTAGTTCCCTGACCTGAGCAGCCAGTGCGATCTGAGTTCTGCAGTTCCTTCCCTGGGCACCGGCCCAGGTCACATGTGCGAGCCCCTTGTCTGCTTCAGGGGCCATGGCTGCGGGGCAGACCCAGCTGGTCTGGGGGTAACTCACCTCCCTCTGCTCTCCCAGAGGGCAGCCAGGCCTGGTCACAGCCCTCTCTCCGTGTCTGTCCTGAGGCAGTACAAGGCACGCTTCACAAACTTTAACCCTATTCTATATAGTGATTTTTTTTTTTAGGAGATTCTAACATCTGGATTTTATCTGTTCATTTTATGTATTTATTTTGCATTTGTTGAGTGTATATGCCTAGTCAAAATTGGGCTTATCTCACTCTGCAAGTTCCATTTAAAAACAGGGTCACGGAGACTCGGCCTTGCATTAAATGGGCCCCGCTTGGAAGGACCACCCTGTACTTTATCAGAAATCTCCTGCTGGGAATCATGTTACTTGGCCTCAATAAAAAACAACAACACCCCGCCTTTGAAGTGAGATGGAAGAAAAGAATACCATTCAGGCAGGATTGCTGCCCACGTTTTCCCAAGTCACTTCCGTAGGACCAGTTCATCATTCGGGGCCGTGGTCGGCAAACTCATTAGTCAACAGAGCGGCAAACCACGGCAGTTTGCCGACCACTGGTCTGGGGAAAGGAGCCTCCTGGCCTGAGGCTGTGCTGACGCTGCGAGCAGCCGCTCTGAAGCCCGGGGACACTGAGAAGGATGGTGATGCGAAGAGTGATGGCACCCAGTGCCACAGAGCGACTTAGAGGAGTTAATGTGCATCTTAGGGCTGGAATCTGAAGTAATTTATGTCCCTGTAACTATTTAATGTCCTTTGTGCCACGAGGCTCTCCCTCGGAGTGTGTAAATATGTTTCTCTCTATTTAATTAGCTCTCTAGCTGGTGTGATGCACCGCCGTCCATCTCGTCGCCTGTGGCAGTGGGGGACGGGGGCTGTGAAGGGGGTATGCTTGTCCAGGTGGCGGTAAAGACACCTGTGTTCCTCTTACGTTGCCTCTGCACAAACAAGACAATCTAGATTTCTGGGGGCCTATAGCACTTCTTTTTTTTTTTTGGCAAATTAAAGGAAGCGTGTTTTTGCATTTAATAGTTCCAGTATGGGTCAGTGTCAGTTTGTTTTGGGGTATTTTCAGACTGAGGCAATCTTAGTGTTTCTCAATTTTCTGGTGGGATGATAATGGCTTTCACGGTCTGTGCCAAACCTGAAGAGAGCTACGGTTGCTTTGTGCATTTGAATTTGTTCCTAGCGACTATGGTTGAAACCCTCAAGCACTTGGTGGTTTTAGATGGATGCAAACACTGACGTCTTCAGAGAAAGTTGATCTTGGCACAGGCTTGGTGGATGTGGTATTTTTTTCTCTCTGATTCTCCTTTATCTTCCCTTTACACTGAGTGAAGGTATGAAAGGAAATACCTTCTCCCTTTCATACAAAGAGATTGTGATCATGAAAGCCCAAAGGCTCTTGGCCCCATAGAAAGCTGGAGAAGGACCAAGGCATTTATAGGTTAAAATCTCATAAGAACCCGCCCGCCACGGCTCAGTGGTTGAGCATCGACCTATAAACCAGGAGGTCTCGGGTTCGATTCCCAGTCAGGGTACATGCCTGGGTTGCGGGCTCAGTCCCCCAGAGTGGGAGCTGTGCAGGAGGCAGCCAATCAATTATTCTCTCCCATCATTGATATTTCTCTCTTCTCCCTTTCCCTTCCTCTCTGAAATCAATAAAAATATCATGTTTTTCAGCGTATAAGACGACTTTTTAACCCAGGAAAATCTCAAAAGTTGGGGGTTGTCTTATACACTGGGTGTCATCTTATAGGGCGAGTATACCCTAAACTCTATATTTTAACTGGAAAAGTTGGGGGTCATCTTATATGCCAGAAAATAGGGTGTATTTGAGAGATTATCTTTGCCTAGAAAAAGGCGAGAATGTAGTAGCCTGCAGTAGCCTGTCCACTCTCAATACTATCCATGTCTTCCTTGGCAACCTGAACTGAAGGATCAGCATCCGCAGAGCCCAGCCTGGCCGCAGGGAAGCCGGTGAGGGCCCGTCTTGGCTCTGAGGGCTGGGCTTAGGGAGGTGGACCACACTCATGGTTTTTTTGGGTACCATTACTGTCCCCTGGCGGGAAAGCTTAAGCCCCTGGGTGGGTGTGGCGTGTATCTGACCTCCTCCCTGTGCTGGAAGCTTCTGGTGAGAGCTTTGTGATTCGGTTGAAAACATTCCTACTCTCTTCTTTTTTCATTTCTTACCTGAGGATATGTTTTCCATTGATTTAGAGGGGGGGAGGTGAGAGAAACATCTGTATATACCATGACCAGGGATAGAACCTACAATCCGGTATGTGCCCCGACCAGGATCGAACCTGCCAACCTTTAGTGTACGGCACATCACTCCAGCCAATTGAGCCACACCAGCCAGGGCCATTCCTGCTTTTTAAAACAGGCAGCGTCATCTACCTTCTTGAATGTTTCTTTAATTCATACATGGGGTTAAGCCATCGCTGGTCCTGAGGAGAGGGCAGTCTTCTGTCTGCTTATGTCTGTGAATTCTTGCTTGCAGTGAATGAGCCTTGAACGCCATCCTCCCCCCTCCCCCATCTGTCGTGTCCTACGTGTGGCCCAGCCGCATCTTCTCTCATAGACACGCGTGCTCTTTGGGGAGAAACCCCTCTCCATGCGTTGAAGAGGTGGACCAGGTTCTACTACCCGGCTGTGCTAGGTTTTCTTTGCGCTTTTAGAATCGTCCTAACAGAGGAGCAGGGTGTGGAGATGACCCGTGGCTAATTCAGTGATTCCGGGAGGCAGTGGCTGATGTGCGGTTCCACCGGTGCCATCCTGTTCAAAACAAAGCAACAGCGAGTCGCTGTGCGACAGCCTGGCCCTCCTTTTCTCCGTCTCTTCCCCACAGGAAAACGATGACCTGGGACAGGTGGTAAAAGGCACAGACACTCTCTAGGTTAAGAGCTGCTTCTCTTGAGCAAAATCAAAAGTTGCTTCCTGCTCCCGGGATTGCCATTAGCTTGGGGGGCTCCAGCCCACTTTCTGTTTCTCAGTGAAGTGTGCAGAACCCAGGCCGCTCTCTTCCCCATGTCTTGCTTGTTTTATCAGCACCCGCTTTTAGGACCAGAAGGGTGATGAGGTGGGAGCTGGGGCAGGTCTGAGAGGTGAGAGGAGGGGGTCGGCTGTGGGGCTGTCGATAACACTAGACTGGTGACCACCCAGGAAGTCCTGAAACGACGTACTCGGTTAACTACCTGTCTGTCCCCTGTCTTTGTCAGTGAGGTCCTGTGTTCTGGGCTCAGCTAGAGCGCCGGAGCTGAATGTAGGGCTGGTGTGCTTGGCGCCCGGAGGGTCTGGGTGTTGTTTGGGAACGCGCAGGTCTGGCCCGTGATTGGATTCTGGTTTCGGTGCCACCTCAGAGAGGACTCGGACCGAGCACAGCCCTGTAAGCTTCCCAGCTCTTTATGGAATCACGTGTCTCTTCTCTTATCAGGTAGTGGTGAGATCATAAGAACGGTCTGGTTGAGAAGGTAATCTGAAATATTTGAAACTTTACATTTCTTTCACTTCGAAACTGTCTCTGAAAGAAAACACCCCCGAAATGTGTGAGATTAGAGCTGTATTCTGAAAGCGATGTTCCGTCTGCCTTGTCTTCACACCAGTGAGTGGCACTTACCCCTCTTAGGCCTGAAACAGAGCGGTGGGCCCAATAGATTGTCCCTTTTCTGGTCCAGCCTGTATTATCCCATTTGGATATAATTTCTCAATCCGGGTGATTTTTTTCTAGTTTATCTTATTCCATAGAGATAAGGGTAAAGAAAAGTTACCCACAAGCCCACTGAGTTGGAATGAATCAATGGCAGTTTGCTTACAATAAACTTTGTATTATGGATCCTTGATTAGTCTATCTTTTTCATAGGGTTAGTTTGTTGTCTACTTTTTGTTGTTATCAATCCTCAGCTGAGGATATTTTCCCTCATTGATCTTTAGAGAGAGTGGAAGGGAGGGGGGAGAGACACAGAGACACATCTATGGCTCGCCCCCCACACGTTCCCGACCAGGGCCCGGGATTGAGCCTGCAACCGAGGTATGTGCCCTTGACAAGAATCAGATTCCGAGACCCTTCACTCTGTGTGCCGATGCTCTCTGCACTGAGCCAAACTGTATACGTTTTTGATGCCAAGACTTTAATTCAGGCCCCTGGAGTGGTTTGGGCTGCATTACACAAAGGCTGGGGAGCCTTCCTTAAGGGGTTAAGAGTCTGGACCCGAGTGCGCTCTCAGAACTTGTATGGTTCTCATTTAGGGGGGACATTGTCTCAGATGACCTTTGTTAGGGGGTTAGTGTGAGGCTGGAAGTTTCTTCTCCTAAGTGTGCGTCGGAGGAGAGAGTGTGACATAGTTGATTCCATAATCACCTGAAACCCAGCAGGAAGCACCTCGTTTTATTAGGAGAGCCACCTGAAGGGAAGGCCTGGGGGGGACCTGACGCCATGCCAGGCAGGGCCCGGCCTCGCTGGGGGCTGCTTCCTCTGTGGGTCCTTTTGCTTCCCTGCCTTTTCCAGAATTTCAAGATCCTGCTCCCATCTCTGCAGAAGCGAGGCAGGCAGATATACCGGGTTTGAAGGGAGAACTGGCTGGTCCAAGGGCTGAGGGAAGGCTGACTCTGAGGACAGGATGCCTGGAAGGCCCCCCCAAGCTGGCCCAGCCCCACAGAGGGGCCACCTGCTCCCAACTCTTTCACCCTGTAAACCCACTTAACCAGTCTTCAAATCCCGCCTCAGGATGAAACGGCGTGTGCGGATAGAGCTTCCATAACTTGATTTTTGATGCGGTTTCCTCTAAGAGAACGCTAGGGATCGAAACTGTTTGTATATGTTGCAATTTGTAAGGGTTCAGGAACCCATGGCAAAAACACGTAACTAATTTATTACAGGTATGACTGTCTGTCTCTGCCCCTCCCCATCCCCCCCTGTCCCTCCCCAAAGCAGGCGATTCTGTCTTTGTATATTTTACGACAAATAATAATCACTTCACCTTTGGTGCCTTCCGTGTGTCGGTCATGTGAACACTCTTGTTAATCATGGAGTTGAAAGATGTACATTTAGTTAAACCAGATAACACTATTTTTGTAGCATGATTTTAGATTGTGTCCTTTTACCGTTGCTTTCAGCAGCGCTGGTCTCGCGGTTGGCCATGTTCCCTGTAAACCTCCCATGTCTTTAAGAGAAAAAGACAAAACCACCCCTGGCTGTTCCTCGCTCCCCTCTGCTGCTGCTTTCTCCCCGCCTTGTTTCTGCGTATTTAAACGGTCTGAGAGTAAGAGTATATTTCTGTGAAATAATTCTTAATCGGCGTGTCTGCATGGGGCACTGTTTAATCCCTTGTGCAGCGAGAGGAACGCGGTTCCACGGGAAAGAGCAGAACCGCATCCGTGGTGCTCTCTCTGCCGCCCCTCCTCCGGGGCCGAGCCTGTGAAAAGGCCCCTTGTCCGGGGCTAGTGAACCAGAGGTGCTCCAGGCCTGGCACTGCCGCCTGTGCCCGCTGGACCCCCGCCGGCCCCGGCTCCCCTTCCACTGGCTCTGATTGGTTGGGAGGCCTGGGTAGGCTCCCAGGCCCAGTCCGGTTTGGGCCTGAACAAAATAGATTCCTCGCTGTGAGGAGCTTGGCGAAATCACTCCGGGATCACACTCTAGCTGCCCCCTCCCCGCAGGACACGGAAAATCCTGAGGAAACTAGCTGAGCCCTTGCCACACGAAGGAATGGATTTATGGAAACAAAACTGTAGCTTTTTTGTCCTTTCTGAAGGGCCGGAATATGTCATTATTTTCTAACAAAGCAAGTCAGGTCAGCTGGCTAATAACACTAGGTGACCACTCATTGGTA
Source organism: Lasiurus borealis (assembly GCA_004026805.1). NCBI lineage: Eukaryota > Metazoa > Chordata > Mammalia > Chiroptera > Vespertilionidae > Lasiurus > Lasiurus borealis. The sequence goes on from PVJN01010871.1 coordinate 46,490, forward strand.
CTTGGCCAGAGGTACTTTGGGGGAGCGATGTTAACTTAGTAACCATTACACTTCACTTCGTGAAAGTCTATTTCCTCCAAGTTTAGACACAGCGGGGGGTGTTCTGAGGTGATGCCCACTTTGGTTTATGCTGGTGGCTGGTCAGAGCCCCCGCCCGACTTCTCAAGCCGACACGGGTGCCCTGGGGTGGGCACCCCCCGCTCTGACTGGCTCGGGGGGTAGGACTCTGCCCACTTGGAGTGATTTTGGGCCCCAGCAGCAGACAACGCCTCACATTGCCCTCAATCCCTCCCCGCCTTTTCTTTTGAAGGACCAGTTTTTCATGGTACTCGTCCTGATTGTTTTCATAGTGTTCAAATCTGTATTTTTGTATGTAGAGGGAAATAATTTTCTCAACACTAATCGCTAATATTGTATTAAATTGTCATGAAGGAGTTCTTGTTTAATAAATGGACATGTAAAACGCTCTGGTCTCTTTCCCTGCCCCACTTACCTCCCGTCCCCCTTCAGCGGCTGCGGACCCAACGGGCCTGTTAGGTGGAGGCTGAACACAACCAGCGGCCGGGGACAGGCCGCCGGGGACAGTGTTGACAGGCAGCTGGGCCGGGCTGGTGAGGCCCAGCAGAATCCCCCTCCGGGACCCCTCGTGGCCCCTGCACGTTCACCTTTCACACATCCTCAGAACGTGCGTGTGTGGACGTTGGGGCAAAGCCTGTTCCTTCCCATCGGCCTGGGCCTAATGCCAACGAGGCTACTCCCTGGCTGATTCTGAGGTCCCAACCACGAGGGGTCCGGCTGCCGGAGGGGTGCAGTGGGATGTGCCCTGATACCGAGGCCCTGGGCCTCCTCAGAGGGGCTTCTGTCAGTTTCCTGGCCTGTAAACAGGATTGTGTGAGCTGTAAGCAAGAGCACAGGCATGGGACGCTCAGAGAGAGAGAGAGAGACAGAGACAGAGAGAGAGAGAGAGAGAGAGAGAGGAGAGAGAGAGTGTGTGTGTGTGTGTGTGTACTGGCTGGCATTGCTCTGGGTCAGCTTGCCGACCACTGCTCTGGGTGGTAGAGGGTTTATTCACTCACTCCAAGCAGGTAGTCAGTCTGGTTTAATTCATTATGGCTTTTTCCAGGGGAGGAGGTTCACATGCAAGAGAAGAACAAAGGTTATAAATGCTCCCAAATGGGTCCAGAACTCTGGCTCATTTCGCAAGGCCTCTTGGTCACAGGAAATGCTACTTAAGAAGCTGCTTTTGTATAAAAAAATCATATAGTCACAAAATCCCATTGAAGATACATACACACACAGCACAGGTCCTCCGGGGAACACGGAAGGCACGTGTCACCTCTCGGGAGGTGGTGGGAGACCCGCTCTGGCCCTGGAAGCACACGGTCCTGAGCATCCAGGAGCCTGTGGCCTGCTGGCGGACCCCCAGGCAAGAGAGGCTCTGGCTCGGGGGTTGGACTCTGCCCAGCTCCCCAGGACGCCGTCCCTGCGTGTGCCACCCCTGATCTTGCGGACCTGGTAAGCTCCTCGACGAGCTTTTCTTTGAAAAGGTCTCAGACCCAGAAGAGTCCTGTCCCCTGAAGAAGACATGGTTCCCACACGTGTGAGGAGTCAGTTAGGGGCACGGCAAAGGCCGGCTTCCTGCTCAGAGAAGGAAGGAGGTGGTGCTCCTTGAACCACAGATTCTTAGCAGGATCGTTCCCGACAAAGTGCCTGGCGTGGGCAGGGGCACCGGATGCAGACGAAGGTCACCGGGGCTGGGGGCTGGCGTTGGCCCCTGGTGGTTCCTATCTGTCTTCAGTCGTCCCGTTACCTCTATCCACCCCCCCTCTGGCAGGAGCATCCCTGTGACGGGGGTCACATGGCTCCCTTGGTGTTTACTTTTGGCAGAGAGGTCAAAGGGCTTAAGGCGTGCGGGACAGAAATGGGGAGTGGCGGAACATTCACGATGCCCTGCGAAGAGCGGTTGGATAGGCTAACAGGCCAAGGGGCATGCGCCGTCTTGCCTGCCGGGCTCAGCAATGTCACCTGGCGGCTGAGAGGAGGCCCGCTCCTCTGGGGAAGTGACCGCCTCCAACACTCCGTCCCTAGGCCTCATCTGGCCAGCCGGTCAGAGCAGCAGCAGGGAAGGCTCGTGGGGCGCGGGCTGCCAGGGCGGGGCGGCCCTTTAGTCGGAGTCCGAGTCGGAATCCTCTTCTGAAAAGAAAGCAAAGAGGAGGCTTGCTTGGTGGTGCCCAGGAGCCGTCTCGGGAGAGGCCCAGCCAGGCCACGCACGGGCTGGGGCCCCGGCTCGGGCCTCTCTTGCAGCTGAGCGCGCTGTTAATTGGTGGGGTCTGCTTGGCGTGAGGGCCAGGGACCCTCCACAGGCAGCTGCTGTCTGTCACCTCCGTGGTGCAGCCAAATGCCCTTTCCTCGGGGGCTCCATGTGTCCTCAGTGTCCCTGAGCTGCTCTCACGTGGGGTGTCAGGACAGCACATCTGTACCCCAACCCTACCCCACAATTTAGCAGGACAATGTGGGGGAAACCATTTTCTTATCCAAGAGACTCAAATCTCCTAGAAGATCAGGAAACCTCTTCTGGGCTATTTTATAGTTTCAGTCCCCACTTCCCTCCAGTCCCGATCCTTGTTCTATATTGTGATCAGAAATAGGGTATGGCTGGCCCTAATGTGCGCTGATACTGAAACCAGGTCCTAAGCCTTTAGCTCGGTTGACAGAGCATCAGCCTGCGGACTGAAGGGTCCCAGGTTCGATTCCCGTCAAGGGCATGTACCTTGGTTGCAGGCACATCCCCAGTAGGGGGTGTGCAGGGGCAGCTGATTGATAGTTTCTAACTCTCTATCCCTCTCCCTTCCCCTCTGTAAAAAAATCAATAAAATGTTTTTAAAAATAGGGTATTGCTGTGTGGTCACAGATGGAAAACCAGCCATCCAACTTGCAGGCTCCCCTCCCCTCCTTTATTTTAAATTAGACAATGGCACCGCCCTTATGAGCTGAAGGTTGGCTGGAGCGGCCAGGCCCGTTGCGTTCTCCCTGGATAAGAAGCAGGACAAGCCGAACTCGCCTGGGTTTGCCTGGGCGCTGCGGGTAAGGCTGAGGGCAAGCTTGGTTCCCTGGCTCTTAAGCCATGGGGCAGGCCAGACTGCAGGGGGCGCTGGTCCCTGAGCAGCCCAGTGCCCAGTGCCCAGGAACTGAAGCCACTGACTGGCTGCCCTGGGGGCTCATCGGGGACCACGGAACAGAGATGGAGGTGCCAGGCATGCCCTCAGCTCGCCCTTCCTGGAAAGGCTCAGGCCCTGGGGAGCCACCTGCCTCAGAGCAGCCACGTGTCAAGCAAGGGTCCCCAGGGGAGAGCAGGGCCCCAGGCCTCAGGGTGGCCGCCCACCTTCCTCCTTGTTGGCGGTGGTCTCATCTGCAGAGCCCCCTTGTTTGAGGAACTTGGCCACGTCGTTGAAGATCAGGTAGAAGTCGATGGCAAACACGATGGTGGCAAAGAAGCCAAACACCTGCGGGACAGAGAGGACAGGGCGGGTGGGTGGGAGTCCCTGGTCCCAGAGACTGAGGCATCTGCCCCAGCCTCGCCTTCTGTGTTCATCTGACTGGATAAGCAGCTCTGATGGGCAGGCACAGGCCTCTCCCATTAATGACAAAGGAGAAAACTTGGCTGGCAAACACCCTTTCAAAGCTGGGGCGGAGTGGATCTCCAATAAAAGGCCTTTGGGGGCCTAAGCAGGGAGAGGACAGTCCCCAGACGCTAAGCTAAGTGTGTGCTAAGAAGCATCCAGGACTTCAGGAGGGGAGGGTGGACATGAGGGGGGCATCACTGGCCACCCCGTTCCCAGGGGAGGGGCAGTTACTCACCCCCGCTGCTTTGGAAGCCCCATCCGAGTATTTGGCGACGGCTGTGATGGAGATGGCAAAGTAGATGAGGGCGGCGGTGACACAGCGGAGGAAGTCCTGGGGGGAGAGGGGCCTGGTCACACCGCCCTGAGCTCCACGGAGCGGGGCACCGCAGGGGAGAGGGTTCAGAAGACACCCGGCGGCAGGAACAGGGCTGGAGCCCACTGTTCGGAGGAGGTGGGCCTGGCTCCCGAGCCCAGCATCTGTGGGGCTCCCGCCCTGTCCTCCCACGGCCCCTCCTGCCCCTGCTCAGGTGCTGCTTGCAGGTGTCGGCAGCTGAGACCACCCTGCCCTGGGCCTCACGTTGTCACATACTTGTTGCAGATCTATTTATGAGTTATGATTTGCTTATTTGCCCCTAAAATGGGGACACAGAGGGTGCAGCCCCTCCAGAAGAATGCCGGGGATGAAGTCATGCAAAAAAACAGGGTTGGGTGTGTGTGTGTGTGAAAGCTGGGGTGAGGGGCAGGGGCAGGCTGGGAGGGGACAAAGGAGACAATATGTAATACTCTCAACAATAAAATTAAAAATAAAGTTTTTTAAATGACAAGACCAGGGTTCACCTTGACAGTGGGGCTCAATTGATGCATCGTCCCACCTTCCAAATTGTGGGTTCAATCCCCAGTCAGAGCATGTGCGAGAGGCACCCATCGATGTTACTCTCTCCCTTCCTCTCTCTCAAATCAATAAAAAAAATTTTAAACTCACTTTATTAAATAAAAGACAGACAGACAGACCAGGGTTCAAGTGCAGGCTTGCTGTTCCTTCTCTCTGACCCCCTGACCCATGCATACAGGGGAAGTCTGAGGCAGAGCTCTGGGCCCTCCCGATGATAAATCGAATTGCCAGCGGGCTGAGTGAAGGTCTGGGTAAACCCTGCAAGTCCTCGGGTGACGTGCCCTCCCCTGGTGGAAATGGCTTGAATTCCTGTAGCTGAGACTAGGGAGCACCAGCGCCACCTCGTGGCCAGGGGCAAGGATGCAGTCTGGGATTCCCGCATGTCAAACTCCTGGCACACAAGGAATATTGGGCCCAGCCAATACATCGGCATGTCAGAAATGTTTTAATAAAAATTTAATAACTTAATCTTCCCCATATCCTGTTATACATAATTACTGACAAACTGCAACGTTTACTATGATCGTGTTGCATTCATTTCCCTTACATGCCTTACGTGCAGGTGCACCATTTCTCTCCACTAATACTAGCGGCGAATATTTTAGCAGCCGATTGCCACGTCATTACTCTTACACTGACTTGTTTGGTGTGCGCACAGGAAATATTTCGCTTGCGGAGAACACGAAAATAGGTTTATTTGCGTTATGCTCATTCATTTGTGCAGTTACTCAGCGTCTGGTAAGTTCATGTTTCAAGAAAAAGTATTAAATTTTACTAAAATGTTCTATTTCGTTTTAATGATTACTCATTTATTTCAGCCTTTTGTATTCAGCACGTCTTTACTGAAACAAACCTACGTTTCATTAAAAACTGAAGCTTTTGTTTTTGCGGCCCACAGAAACTCTTAAACCTTGTTTGTGTGGCCCGCGTTAGCCTTTGAGTTTGACACGCTTGCCTTACAGAGACACCTGGGGGCCCTGACCCGGGGTTTCGCAGCTGCTGAGTGGTGGGGCCCGGGTCACCTGAGGCCTGGTCTACCCGCCTGGCTCCAACCGATGGCAAACAGCCGACCCAGTGCATGGAGGAAAGGGCAGCCAATCGCTTCCTCCGGGGGGGACCCAGCTCTCACCATCATGGGCCAGCACAGGCCCTGCCACTTGTCATTCAGCTGCATGGCATCGGCAAAGAGGAAGAAGAGGGCCAGCAGGAACTCCAGCAGGGGCGCGGTGAGGAAGGCGGATGCTGAGGACGCCACGTAGCAGACAAAGGTGATGAAGGAGAGACCCTGGGTGGGCGGGAGCGAGAAGTCAGAGCCTTTGCACGGCCCCTCGCCCGCCCCGTGCCCCTTTGAGCCCCGGCAGTCAGGAATAGAGGAGGCTCAGGGATGGAAGTGGATCTGCCCTCAGTTCTGCAGCTGCCAGGCCTAGGACCTGGTCACGGGGCCCAGGCGCACACCTGTGTTGCTCCTCAGTGGTCTGGGCATGGCCCTTTGTCCGGACCCCCTGCCAGCTCCTTGCCAGGACCCAGTCAGGAAGGGCCAGCCTCCTATGTGTGTCCAGCCCAGCCCTCCAGGAGGCCACTCTCTGGGGTTGCTCACCCCCCCCACCCCCGACCCCAACAGGCTCTCTGGCAGAATCCACCCAGCTCAGATGATGTCATCAGACCTAAGCTGCCTCAAAGGCGGTCCACTAAGCAGGAACCAGTTTAAAACTCACTCCCAACGCACAAGACCTGCACTTTTCACTGATTGCAATGTGCCTGGAAAACAACATCATCTTAAATTTAGTTAAAGGTACGGGGGCTGAAGTGTTCAGAGTTGAAATGTACTGATGTCTGCAGTTTACTCTAAATTCATAGAAAAACAAAATGGAGCCCCCCATTTAACAAATATTTGTTGAATTTATAATACTGCTCATCCAAGCCTTTTTAGGAAGCTGGCCATGCAGCAGTGAACAAAACCCTCGTGCACTGCTGGTGGGAATGCAGACTGGTGCGCCACTGTGTTCAGTGGTTGAGTGTCGACCTAAGAACTAGGTCACGGCTCAATTCTTTTTTTAAAAAAATATATTTTATTGATTTTTTACAGAGAGGAAGGGAGAGGGATAGAGTTAGAAACATCGATGAGAGAGAGACACCAATCAGCCTCTTCCTGCACACCCCCACTGGAGATGTGCCCAAAACCAAGGTACATGCCCCCAACCGGAATTGAAACCGGGACCTTTTGGTCCGCAGGCTGATGCTCTATCCACTGAGCCAAACCGGTTTCAGCACAGTTCAATTCTTGATCAGAGCACAGGCCCAGGTTTCGGGCTTGATCCTGAATGGGGTGTGCAAGAGGCGCTGATCAATAATTCTCTCTTTTCATTGGTGTTTCTATCTCTATCTCCCTTCCTCTCTGAAATCAATACAAAAATTTTTTTTAAATGGACCGATAGACAGATAGATGGAGAGATATGTGATAAATATACCAATGTGTTAACAACTGGACAATCTAGGTGGTGGGTATATTGGTGTTAATAGGATAACCCTTTTGACTTTTTAATATATTTGCAAATTTTACTACTGATAATAAACAAATATCCAGGAGAGGAGTGTCGACACGGATGCCCCAGGTCCCGCTGGTCTCTGGGCGAGGGGCACTGAGGAACTCGAATGAAAATGTTCTCTGCAGCCCCGTCCAGGCCTTGTGTGTGGGAACTGAAGCTGCCAGCCTGTGTGAGCGGGGGCCAGTGCCCGCTGAGGCCTGTGCGATCTCCTGGGGTCCTCGCAGCCACCCATGTGCCAGGTGCTGCTTACAGCCCACTTTACAGACGGGAAGACTGAGGCTCTGAGAGGTGAAGGAGTGCTCAGTGTCAGGCAGCTAACCAGAGGACACCAGGAGTTTGAACCCGGGCTGGCTTGACCCGCAGTGGCTTTCTTAAGCAGCCCTGCCCTGGGGGTGCTGGCTTTTATCCGGTTTCTGTCTCAGTGTCTGTGTCTGAACTCCTCTACGGCTGAGTAGCTCTGAGTGGGGCCCCGGGGCCCTGCCGGGCATACCCAGAGGCCTCACAGGAAGCACGGGGGCTGCTCAGACAGACCAGCTACAGAAATCACAGGAAGTCCCCAGGGCACCCGCATCTGCGCCGAATATGGCCCTGAGGACAGACAGACAACATGGCCCTGAGGACAGACAGCGGAGTCCAGCTGGACCAGATGGGTGGCTGGAACACAGCGGCGGCCCAGTCTGCTAGCACCTCCCAGGAACACGAGGTGTGGGACCCTGACCCGGCCTGTGCACGGCTCCTGCTGTCCCTGTGTCCCTGTCCTTCCTGTCTCTCCCTCCCCCACTGCCCAGCCTCATTCTGGAGATCCCCCTCCAGATTCCGTTTCCTCATCCTCCGGTTCCTGGCCACCATTCCCCCCTCCCTGCGCCTGCCGGCCTCCCCACTGGCCTGGGCCCGGGGGGCAGAGCAGAGGCGACCTCAGGAGTCAGCGTGGTGTGAAGCAGCTCCCCTGGCCACCTCGGTGCCCTCCCTCCGTCCCTCCCTCCCCACGCCGGACACTCCCAGACAGATTCCCCACTCCCAGCTCCACCCTGCGCCTCCTCCATGCTCTGGCCAGCTACCCCTGGGCTTCTGAGGGGGCCTGAGTGGGGTGAATTGGGGGTCCCCTCGGTGGATGGTGGACTCCCGGCTTCTCCCCGGAAAGTAGCTTCTTGGGTGGGGCTGGAGTGGCCAATCAGAGGGCCACCCCTTGGAGTGAGGGGGCTGTGGGTCCTGCAGGCTCACTGGGCACTTGGGCAGGTCCTGGGCTGACCTCTAGGCTGACCCCAGGCCCCACAGCGGTGACAGGACCACAGGCGGCCTCCCCTCCTGCCCCCTCGGTCCTCGCTGTCCTCCCGGGCTCACCTGTCAAATCCCTTAAACTCCAGCCTCAGCTCAGCCATCCCAGTGGGAATAAAGACAAAGTTGCTGGGGATCAGAGGAGTGAGCGCCCCTCTTTTTACCCCGCGTCCCCTCTCCCTGGCCTCTGGCTCCCCTGCCCTCCCCGGAGGCCCCGGCCAGCCCCCCGCCCACCCGCGGGCCGTGTCCCGAGGACAAAGGCCTGGCGGCCCGGGGCGGGGGGCGGGGGGAGCGGGAGGAAGACGCCGCTCGGCGGGGCGGGGCGGCGGGATCGCGGCTGGAAGGGGAGGAGGAGGGGGATGAAGTCACCCCGCCGGGCTCCGGCCCCCGCCCCTCGGCCTGCGTGGCCCCCGGGGTGCGGCGGGGGGCCTCGCCCACTCCCCGGGGCCCCCTCCCCGCCCGGTCCCGTCCCCGTCCCCGCTGGCGGGGCTCCACCACGGCCTCCGCCCTGCGGCTCCGGGCCCGGCCGGCCCTCCCTGCGCCCCGGAAAGAGGGCCGGGCGCCCGGGGCCGGGGGGCCGCGCAGGGCCGGGCGGGCTGGGTCCTCCGCGGGCTCAGAGAGGGCGGGAGCGCCCCCCGAGGTCACACAGCGCCGCGCCGCGTCGCGGGGTCTCTGCCCGGGGCTCCCCCAAACTCCCCGGGGCTCCCCAAACTCCCCGGGGCCCCCCAAACTCTCCGTTCACCCCAGCCCTGGAGGCTCGAGGTCGCCTGGGCCGCCACCAGCTTGGCCCTCGTCGCGCGTGGGGCGCCCGGGGAGCACGGGTTCGGGCCCCGCCTCTGCCCCGCGCGCGCGCCGCGCTCCATCCAGCGGGTCCGTCCCCAACGCGGGCCGGTTGGCCGCACGGGACGCGGGGCTCCGGGAGGGACCGGCCGGGAGCGCAGCGGCCCCTCCGCCCCCCGAGGGCGCGCGCCGCACTCACCGACTCGGCCAGCAGGAGGCGCCCTTTGCGCGAGCGGA